>VZTX01010668.1:25417-199427 GCA_013400915.1 Pardalotus punctatus | reverse complement strand
GACGGGGGAGGCGGGGGGGGGAAGCGCGGCGGGGGGAGCGGGGAGGGGGAGCGGGCAGGGGGAGCAGGGCGGAGCCCGCCGGGCGCCACCGCCCAGCTCGCCCCGCCGGCGGGCGCCGCAGGTGCGGCAGCCGAACGGCCGCCCGGAGCCGCGGCACCCCCGGTTGCCACAGCGAGGGAAGACGGGCAGCCCGGTGGCGCTGGAAGCGACAGCCCCGAGTGAAAAGGCGGCTGGGGAGGCGGACGGGGAGCTGCCGGGCTCCGCAATGGCGCGGCGCCCAGGGGAGGTTGCCAAGCAACCGGTCCGGCGGCTGCGGCACCGCGCTGTGCAGGGGGAGCGCCGCCGCCCGCGGGCTGCGGAGACTGCCCGGCAGCCCTTCTCCGACACACGGCCTGCTCCGGAGGGAACGCTGCCCCTGGCAGCTTCAGCCGGGCCCGCTCACACGGGAGAAGCGGGAGGGGCGGGAAGGAGCAGGTGTTGAGGGCAGATTACGGCAGCAGAGGCAGACGTGAGGCGGGGGTTGGTGTGGGGGTGCTGTGGAGAACCCGCCCTTCTGTCACCGGCGAGGCTCAGCGGAGCCCGCCGGCCGGGGTCCCTCCCTGCTGTCCCAAGAGCTGAGCTGAGCAGCGATGGAGCCAAATTCAGGCTTTACGCCCAGGGCGGGAAGAAACCGGGGGATCACCATCGGTCCTTCAGTTAAATTTGTGTACCGTCTGTATTGGATGCAGAGTCAGCCATGCTGCCTGCTGCCTACTGCCTGCAGCCAGCCAATTCCCCTGCTCCGGGTGGGCGGGTGTGTTGTGGAGCTTTTTTAAATAGGAAACGGTGACTGTAAAACCATAGAAACGGACCTGGGGAGTGGGGTGCTGGGACAGTTTTTACATCATCTCCACTCATTTCAGGCCGTTGGTATATTTTTGCTAAAAAATTAACCTTATCCACTATATGCAAAAAACCCTAAGTTTTGACTTGGTATATGTGAGAGGACGTGAGGAGGTACATGTCCAATTTATAACTTTGCAAAATAAACAAAGAGAATCTAGATCTAAATGGAGCATTTTCTAAACAGGCCTGCAATTGCAAAGATAGCTGACTAGTAACAAACACAACTGCCTCTTGAGAAACTTCCAAACCCAAAACACAATAGGCACAGAAAGCGTGAGGACCATCCCACATGGGGGAAACAAATATCTCCATGGATAACAGATGAGAATTTCCCCCCCGGGAACTGTAGTGACGCTGACAGGCTCCCTGCAGCTGCACAGCACCAGCTGCCAAGGGGATCCTGCAGGAGTTAATGCAGCTTGAAAGAAGCATTAAGTCCCTGGATATCTATCAGCCTTCAAGGGCAGGATGCCACAAAATGTTTCCTCATAAGCACTACTCATGCCCCTACTATGTAGCTGCACCTGGAAACATATCAAGGTCTCTAAACAGACGTGAGGCGGGGGTTCACACAAAGCACAACTACAAAAAAAAAGCACAACTACATAGCACAACTTCCTTTCTCATGCATGGTCCCCACCAGATTCCCTTTGCCACTGGAATGCAAGAGTTGGCTTTGTTTCAGTGAAGTACCCCTTCAGAAAAACCAGAAGCAAAGTGGTTTCAGTGATTCTGGAAATTAAGTCACGGATGAGGTCCCATTTTTACTTTTAAATATTCTTTTAGTCTAATGATGGTTTATGGGGTGGCAGTGCTTACTATATCCTTAGGGACAGAGTGCAGATGGGTCCAAGCCAGCTATTAGTTACAGGTTGTCATGTCTCATGCTAATTGCAGATGGGGCTGATGGTGCTGTTTATTACTGAGATACTTGACCTTGACCTGTCCTGTTTTCGTATTTTTTTTTGTTCCCCCACCTTCCTCAGCAATGCCGAACTTGAAGTGCCGGGGCTAAAATTTTCCATTTTTGCCTCAGACCAATTTTTGGAGGGAAGCTTCAACTTGAATGATGCAACTATTTACAAAAAAAGTGCTATATATATATATATATTTCCCCTTAAAATTTTATATCTGCCAATTTTCAAAGCATGAATAAATCACATTCTGAATTTTGGACTTTTTCTTTTGCAGTAGTATCTATAATACTTGCCTAGAGTTGAAAAACTTTGAAAAATTAGTTTGCATGTATTTGTACAAACACCCCAGAGATTTAAAGGTGTGAATTACAGATAATGCATTTTTCTGTTAGTATTTCATTGTCCATCTGAGGGGATTTTCCTGCACCTGAATTCTGTCTTTGTGGACTCTGCTGACCCAGGAGTGGGAGTGCTTTCATCTTTGTGTTCTAAATTGTCCTATATGTTCGTCATTAAAGAAACCAAACCAACAAACAAGAAAAAAAACATAAAAACAAGGAAGGAAATACAGAAGGAAAAGAGGACATTTAGGAAGAAAGGGAGACATATCTCAGACTGAAGACTGGCAGCATAAGAAATCTCCAAGGAAATGATACGTGTTAAGAACTGTCTGCCTGGATAAAGCAACTGGCTCAAAATTGGCTGCAGTAGTCCTGCAAGCTGGTTGGAGAGACATGAAAAACTCAAATACTTGTAGATTATTATGATCAAGAAATTTATGTAGGTTGATCAATTTGACCTCAAACGAGACCAGGCTGGGGAATAGTCAAGGAAAAGGGAGGCAGGGGAGCCAGTATAATGGGCAAGCAGATAGAGGAGAAAGCAAAAAAGCTTGGGACAAATGTGCAAAAGAGGGAATAAAGACCTGAGATAACTGGACTGGAATTAATTGGAAGGATGGACAAAAAGATGTGAAAACGAGTTTATAAAGGACTTATAAAGATGACAAGTGAAGTACGTGTAAACATATATTCAGTAACCATTCATATGCATATCAATATGGTCTCCCTAAAACTGTGCACGAATACTTAAAAAAAAACAAACCCTATTACTGTAGGAAGGAGGACTCAAATGACAGCATAGAATTGAGATCTACTTTAGTTTTGGTCCATTTGTGAGTAGATCCTGTAATGCAATGTTCACTGTCTGATGTACTATACAATATGGATGAGCTCTTAAAAGCAGTGAGATTTTTTTTGGAGGAGACATCCTTGATTCATTGGTGCTGCATAGGGATCGGGAGAAGTGACTAGTGGGAAAGGGAAAAAAAGGGTGATAACTATGTGAGCAAAAAGCACTGTCTGTGCAAGGTCTGTATGCTGTCTTCAAGAACTGGGTGTGTCACAAGTGGGATTTGCCTTCTCTAGCATCACTTGTCTGTATCTATATGCATCTGCATCTAAGCCATTCTGAACTCCTTTAATATTACTGGAGAAAAATAGGTCCTTTAAAAGGCAATTCTTCTGACCTATTTCAGACACTACCTTAAGATGAGGCAAGTTGTGCCCTAGAAGTGGCTGTCTCTCTGGACTGACTAGAAAGGGCAAAAGATGAGTACTCACTATTGCCTGATGTGAGGCAAGTCACTCAAACTGCTGTTTTCACAGGTGGATACAAATCATATGTGTGATTTCTAGAATGTAAAGACAGCCTTAATTCAATGTTCCACAACTGACTGCTTGACTCTGCAACTTACTAACATACTTTTAATGGGATTTTGTAAATGTGAAGTATTTAGTGGATCCTTTTACTTCCACACCTTCTTACTAAATATCAGCTACTTATTTTGCACCTAGTATATGTTGTTCCCATTCTGTGTTTTGAGAAGCAGAACCACATGTGCTTTGGGAGCCAGAATGATATGAAAATATATCAGAACGCAGACCCCATATACACTGACAGAGGCAGGGCGAGAACTGAATGTTCCTGTTGTGGTACTTAATATATATTAATTACTGTAACTTTAATAGTTATTATGTCTTACAGTTCTGCCAGCTTTCCAAAGCTTCACACTACAGGCATCTCTACAGCTGAGTAACTGTGTATTTTAAATGAAGATGTCACCAGTGGGAGACACATAAGGCTGGATGTATATTCAAAATTTGGCAACCAAAAGGGAAAAAATAAACCAAACAGCATGAAATTAGGTCCCATGATGAGTAATATGGTTAGTGATTTGTGCAGAACACAGCCAAGTGGTTATAAGTATTTCCCAGACCATCATACAGGATCCATTAGAAAACTTCAGAGATGCATCTTTGTCCCCTCCATCTCCCATGCAAAGGAAGAGAGCAAATATCATCACTACTCCCTGGTGACCTGACCAGCACGTTTGTTTCTCTGGGTAATGAAAAGCTCAGTCAGATACATAACATTAGAAAGCATTAAACAAGTCTCTATTAAATTTAGAAGATTTTTTTTTTATCTGAAAGGAAACAGAGTAGTTAATTGGCCCACAATTAAATAGAAATGCCATTAAAAAAATCCTGAAACAGTTTGCCAGGCCCAGTTTCTGTTTGCCTTTTATAGTGTCCTGAAAACCTAACTGTCATACCAAGACATAAGCAGAGAATATTCTGAACACTATAAAAACATCTTAATGGATCAATTTATCCTGAGGGACAAAGTGCGTATGGCAGACACATGCAGTTAAATAAGAGTAGGAAGGTAGTATCACTATTCCGTCAAGAAACTTGAAAGGCCTGAGAGAGCAACACAGATTCCTAAGTGGAGGATCAGAGGAGATGATTATGAGTTTTTTTTCTGACATTCTGCACAGTGTAGATTATACCAGTCCCCTGATTTAAAATGAGCCTCAGCTGGAACACACCAAATTTATGAGAAACCCTTAGTAAGTTACCTGATGGCAATGCATTATTGCAATAAGATGGGTGCCTTGTTTTATACTTGGGCATCACTTTCCTGGGTAGTGATGTTAAGAAACAAAGGAGAAGTGGCATGGAAGTATGGAAATGTGCCAGAAATGGAAAGCTGAATACTTACATCATGTATCTTCCCAAAACTAATTTTTCATAGTTCCTGATTTTTTTCATAAGAGGGATAAAACAATTAACAGCTCTAAAATTCACGCACTTTCTTTTAAAATGCAGATTCAGTTTCAAGGTAACTTAAAAAAAAAAAGTAGCAGAGGTTTGTTTATTTTCATATTTTTTAACTATGGGGAGAAGGAGGATTGCTGATGACAATCTACAAAATTCTAGGCTAAAATACAACCGCCAATTGTAACTGGGCTATTTGGAACTGAATTTTTTTCAGTGGAGTTTGATAATTTTTTTCCAGTTCAGAATAACTTCCTAAGTATGCCTTTTTAAAAATATATTCCATTTGCATTTGTTGGTATGTGTGAATAAAACAACAGAGCAGATGTTGAAAACCTCCTCAGGAGAGTTTTTCCTTTCCCACTATGGTTGAGCCAGCAAAACAGGTTCTGATTAGCGGCAATACAGGAGCTCCCCAAAGAGCTGTTACAAGCTTTCCTTGCTCACAGCATCACCTGCAACTTGGAGCTGTATCAGTGCAAGGAGAGTTTCCACTGGCGCCATGCATGCCACACTGCTTACTTCCATACAGAAACATGGATGTCACATGTCAATATTCCCTTTACAATGTATTCTACTTTTTTTCATATAAACTTAATTTGTATACTTGTCTAAAATTTTTCTTTTGCCCACCCTACATTTGACTGCTTTTTGCCCATCAGTCACTCTTCTCTAGATTCCCAGGTGATATTTCCTCTCCTTATCACAATTCCAGAGCTGTTTGTCCATCCTCGAAATATTTATACCAGCTCACCAGCTCACTCCATTTCTGCATCATATCCATCACCTTTCTCACTAAGGACAGATTATTTTGAGAATGTGTGAATCCATGAACTAATTTGGAAGTGAGGTCAATACTGAGAAAGCTATATAATCCCTTTCCCAGCAATGGAGAACACTTCTTCAGAGTTCCCAGCCTCTGGCACTCCCCAGAGCAAGATATCAGCATGAGTAATAACACCCAAGTGTCCTATATAACATTATAGGTCATCATCATCATCATCATCATCCCCGGAGGCTTGTGTTCTTTTTTTTTTTTTTTTCCCCCTGAAGGATACTAGTGGAGTAAAGTACCAGATTTCTCTCTGTGAGAGTAGCCTGCCTTTGGCTTGGCTTAGAGGACTAAAGCTTTGCTTCAGATCAAAGATCTTGTTACTCATAAAAAACTTCAGCTGGCAAAAGAGTAAATATCTTTTTACAGTCACAAATGTAAGGGCTGTGAAGAGCTTTAAATGCTAACTCTAACTGAAAATAACATTAAAAAAAAATTTGAAACATTAAGTCTTGAAGATGTTCTGACTGTTGGATATGTTTAGACAACATAACAAAAGCAAACTGTTTACAAGATGTAAAATGTGATTCTATTGAAAAGTGATTCTTGTAAGTGCGGCCCAGTAACATTTACAGTCTATTGCTTTCTAATCAAATTGACTTCCCTAATAACTTTAAAGATTTCCATCTTCCCATTGCTTCTGAGAGTAAAATTCTGTGCTTTCCATTTAATCTATTAGTATTTTCCAGAAGCCAAATGAAAATAAAGCTCAACTTGCACCCCAGTATTTTCAAAGCATATTCTCATTGCTTCACTAGGAGAACTTTTCAGTAGTATTATCGTGGTACTTGGGAGGCTGTTTACTGTCAGCACTTCTGTGGTGCTTCCCATTTTACAAAATGGAAACCAGCCTCTGCACTGAAAAACCTAACCTGTGTGAATGCGTTTGCACAGGGTGTTTGTGCAGCCATCACTGAAGTCTCAATCTGCAAACAATCGTGCAGTGTTTGCCCCATGTCTGTTTTCAGGTTAACACAACTACAGATGGAAGATTTTTTCATCCTGCCTGGTGACAGTACTTATCTTAGTTTCCATGGTTGCATTATTGACTTTCAGCAAAGAGAAAACACATGGAGCTCACACACTCTACAAATACACCTGTTAAACTCTTGGGATACGACCTTGCCTGCCACAGTGCCAGTTAAAATAACTTTGCCAGAGACTTCCAGGAGGGAAAACTTACCTAACAAAGCTTGCCTTGTGGGCCAAGAAGTTGGATTTTCCACTAGTTTGCCTTTGGTACAAATAATTGCTAATATACAAAATACAATGAGCATACTTAGATATAGGCTGTCAAATTTCAACTATCCTAGACAGAGTTTTTGCTTCATTGTAGTGTTTGCATAGGAGTTTGCCATATACTTGCCTATAAGCACATGGCTTGTTTAGATACTCAGGTGCTGGCACCTGTTTATAGAACTGTTTTTTAAACAGCAAATTCAGATCCCAGTGTCTAGGCAAAAGGAAATTTGTTTCTAACCTTGCTCCATGCATTTTATGATGCATGAAACTCCAGCCACTTTTCTTCTTGAGATCACAGACTGTCAAATTTTTTTGCATGTATGTCTCCATTTTGTATACATGTATGGAATCTGGCTCCTAATATATCTGTTATCCTACTGAGACAAATGAGTGAGTCTAGAACACAGTGTATTGCTTTAGAGAACTTGAGTCAGACTCCTAATTTCAGAGTGACTCATTTACATTTATCATCAAACAAAACTACATTGGGGTCAAAGTCTGTGGAGGATTTTGCAGTTACACTGAGGATGGTGAGACATGGTGAAAATGGTATATTAAAAAAAAGTATAATTAACACCAATTCAGATAGGAAGAGTCTTTCTGCCCAACTCTGAAAGCCTCCTGGTAAGAATTCAACTAATGCAACACTCACCCTGCTGTGAGAGGAATGACAGCAGTAGATAGGGAAGCATTGTAGCTTTAATTAAGCTAGCTCAGTATCAGTGACCAGAAAGCCATAGAGTCAGAAGTTACCAGGCTAAAATAATCAGATAGGCTTGTACAGTTTCATACAGCACAAATGCTGCCTTTGAAATCAAAGTGTTAAGCCAAACGCTGGCTGGACCCATTGCTATCCTGCTTTTTACTGCAGTGTTGAACAGTACCCAATATTTTGGCTAGAGCAGGTCATTTGACACCTTCTGAATTACTCAAAAGCTGTATGTTACAACTCCATTTCAGACCAGAGGATCAGCAACCTATGGCATAAACCCCAGGCACCCCCTGTGATATGACAAGGCCACATCAGAGGACAACTTGATGTATGTTCAAAACCTGGACATCCATCATCTTAAAATGCGTGCCTGCTCATGTAATATGTTATCAGTTTGTGCAGGTAAGGTACCTCTACCCTGCATGAAGCAATCATTATCTTATTGAACATGAACCTCTTTCTCGGTGGAGGAAGTTTGCATTTTTAATGCATCATGGCAACTACCTGTGAGGATCTCCAGAAAGATGGTGAGAACCAACCAGCATTAGCTAGAACAATTCATCTGACCAAAATCAGAGCATTTAAGGGAAACCAAGCAAAGAATCAAGCAGCAGGTAGGATCACAATTACACAAAACCTAAGAAAACTTCACACAGAAACAATCACTGAACTTCAGCTCAAGAGATATAAAAATAAGTTGTTTCTTATTTTTTAATTTTTTTCATATTTTATAAACAAGCTGACAGATTTTGGTTTGCTTAATAGTTTCCATCATGTGAAGCTCTTCATAATGCTTTCAGCTTTGCCAAATATTAATTGTTGAGACTGTATTTATTTCTTTAATGGCACTATAAATGGTGAGATATTTCTTTCAATGAGATTAGAAAGAAAATCTTAACTTCACAATGCAGATCCATGTGTCCTCTTTCAGTTTGAATGCTTATAACAATAAAAAATTCACCATTTAACAGAAAAAGTACATTTGTAGTCTGCTTATTGGAAAAAGTTTGAAAGTATTATTTCCATAATCTACAAGTTTCAAAAACAACAGGCAAGAATGATGAATCTATGTTGTGGGGTTTTTTAATAGGAAGATTAAAATCTGGTTTTCTGTTTATTTAATAAGCATTATGGTAATACTGCAGCATTAAAATATATTTCTAGCCATTTTTTGAGAACTTTTGCTGCAATTTATTTACTCTGGATTGTGTCAAGTAGGCTGCTCAGGCAATATAAGAGTTTGAATCTTGTTGCTCCTGTTTAAATTTATTGAAATCTGGCCATTCAACACTTCTCTAAAATACTTTCTAGATATGCTCAGAAAAAGCTTCTTAGCAGCTTGTAATAAATTCTTAGAGAGCTGGCATGTGTTTTCTGTGTTTCTACATTAGCAGCCCCTTCAGTGCAGTTAATACTGAAAGCTGCTGAGGCACCCAACACTGAAAGCAGGAGTGGAAGCAAAGCCCTTCTGCTGGTCCCAAACCAGTCAGAGGCAGCAAGAGGAAGCAGCCCAACTTCGGTTAGAGGTAAGGGTTGGAAAAGGAGAAATAGTAGGTTCAGAAGCAAAAATAAGGTAGGTAAAGTTACAAACTTGGAATTTGAACTGAACAGCATGAATGTAGTTATTCCATGTTTCTTTAAATTGTCCTCTGTCAGTATTTTGGTCCCAAACCTTCTTTACAGCTTATCTTCCCAAGCGTATATTGAGTACAGAATTATTAATTTCCTCCTTAGACTTTTTTTTTAATCCTTAAGGCATTTAGTAATTCGCAACATCATTTGCCTCTCCTCATTAACACCTCTGGGAAATGAGGTACATTATTTGTCTTTCAAAGACAGTAACAGAGGAACAGGAGATTCAGGCGAGCATTGGCAGAAATGTTTTCTAACCAAGCATTTCTAAGACTGGTGGGTGTCCGTGAGATGAGAGAAGGCACAGGAAATGGATTAATTCGAGTGACTTCAGGAAGCCTCTAGAAAGGAGGGCCTGGGATTCCTGACACCTGCTTGGCAAGGTGGGACTGAGGGCAGAGAGAGGAACAGGAAGGCTCTGATGGGTGAGAGGCTGTTTCCACTCGGGGGAGTGCAGGACCAGGGTCTGCAGTTGCAAAGGATCCACACTGTGGTTTGGAGAAGCTGGTGTGGGCATGTCTGTGGCCTTGAAACATTGGAAGCAACACAGTAAAAATCTTGCTTGAGATTTTTGTGCTCCATCTGAGAGCTGAGTGCGTAACAGGGGATTACGGTTGCATTTCTTGCTACCAGGTATGAGTCAAGCAGATAGACTATATTCTATTTCAGTGTCCTCTCCATCCCTTTGGTGGGAGAGAGTTTTAGGGCTACTCAGGGGTGGAGAAGGGCTGCAGGTAGTGACCACACAAATCCATTCATCAAGGCCTGTGATCAAGAAATCAAGGAAGCAGCAGTGGCAGCGTCACTGATGCTGGGCTCTTGCTCTTGCTGCAGGGTGGGTACACTAGTCTCTGCTTTTGAGATCTGATACTTGTATGAGTACAGAGTACACTTTAATTAGAGTAATTCAGATTAACAAAAATAGCAAGAAGGCTTTAATAGCCCATATACTTAAGTTTCACACAAGGGAGGGAGAGGGTCAGCTTTCTTGTAGGGTCAAGTTTTGCTTGAACTCCTGCAGAAATAGCCAGCTTCATTCTGAGTGAAAGGTAACTGGATCATGCTTTGATATGATATGGCCATTTATATGCCTCCCAAGACCTAGTGTTCACAATAAATATATTCAAAATCTGTAATAATTCAGCTTCAATATTTTCCTTTAAGATCTGTAATAACTTAATCGATCTTTTTTATTTTTTAAACATAGAAGTCAATCTATATGTTGTCTTTGAAGCTACATGCTCATTTGACCTACTAACTGCATTTTATGAACACTGCAAAATTTCAGTGAATACAAATATTATTATTTCTCTGAAAACTGGTGCAGTCTAAAAATCAAGAGAACAGAGCCAGGTATTTATCGACTTGCCTAATATTGAGAATATGAGTCATCCCATTGACATGCCTGTTTGTTGTTGAAGTGGGGCCTATAGATATATGAGAGCATCATTTATTTAATGCATTTGTCACCAGAGGAAATGGCAGATCATTTGGACATGATCATTCATCATTTCTCCAGATCCGTTCAAGAATGAAGGAACCTTTACCATCTAGTGAAGAGATCTTCAGACACTACAATGGCCGAGCCATACCCAGATATACATATTGTAAACATTGATCAGAAAAATACAGCTAAGCAGGCGACCTGCAGAGATGGCGAGAATGCGTGTGAGCCTTCTTAACATTTCACGTGTATCTGTGGAATCGTCTAAAGCCGACACAGCATCTAGCATTCAAATCCCAACAGGCAATTTTCTGTTGCTTCACTAATCACCATGAAAAGAAGAAAGTTTACCTTTAAACAGGTGTGTGAAATTTTTGATGAAATGCTACTTACCACCTTATAATAGAAAGCAACAGGGGAAACACTGATTGCACATTCTCTATTTTTTCACAAACTGGTTGCTGAGCCCCTTCTCTGAGCTATGACTGGGTAAGTCTGTGCATTTCTATGTTGTATTTCCCAACTAAAACCATTATTGGTGTAATTAAGAGACGGTAGGGAAAAAGACCAGAAGGTTTGAAAGAAGAGTCAGGGGGTGCTGCATGAGCTTCCCACCTCCTGAGTCATTCTGCTGTCTCTCCCAGTGGGTATCGTGCTTCTAAAAAAAATGATGAACGGAATATTTTTTCTCTCTCATGCAAGATGGAATGAAGTTTTAAAATAAAAATTTCATTCTTATATATATAAAACAATTCACAAAACATATGTGTTTCATATGGTATATGCAGCAGTGCAAGACCATGTTTAGTCACAGACAAGTCCTCCATTCTGTCTTCCATCAGGGAGAGGCTGTTTTGGGAGATGAGGGAGGGGAGAATCCTATAAATCTCCCATGTCTCACAGAAAAAAAAAGACGAATTTAGGAAGTAAAGAGAGCCTCACACTGAAAATGGTATAAAGAAGCAACAGTACATCTCTGCATCAAAATTGTGCAATCCCAGGGATGCATTTGTGTGGTTTAAAACACATGCTAGTTTGTATTCTGGATACAGCACCAATGTAGCCTCCAGAAGAAAAAGAAAACACTTGTGGATGACCACCTTAAAACAACAGCAACAAATTACCACAATTAAGATGAAAAGCACAAACTCAAAAGTAATTCTTAATTACAAACATGGAAGCTTAAAAAGCATAGGACCAGAAAGCTCCAATGAGCAATATAATTTTTCATTACTGTGCTAAGACCTAATTAAATGCTATGAAAAATCCATGCAGTGGCAAAGATGGCTATTATTTCCTCTCCTCTTGCTCTATTAATATTAATTGAAAACTAGGTGTGGCACCACAAGAGAAGAATCTTGGTACAAACCGACTAGAATTTGTTTTCTGAAGCATTCTAATGAAATATAATGTCTTACCTGATTAAAAGAGAATTAAAAATCATAGCATAAGAAATATCCATACACTTGTAGATAGACGATGAGAGGCTCCTTCTACTGCAGGTACACGTTCCTGGGCAAAGAAGCTTGTAAACTCTTGATTTCACTGAAATGAAAAAGGAAAGAAATAAAGAACCTCCCCATAAAAGCAACAAAGGAACCTCTGCAGTATTCTGTAGTCTCTTCGCCTGCTTCCTGTTCTGAGATTCACTCCTTGAATCCCAGCATCGATCAGAAAATTGGTTGTGGGGGAAAAAAGGGAGGGGGGAGAGCGGGGAGGGAGGAAAGGAAGCGGCAGCGGATTCCGTGCTGGCTCCACCTCCTGGCGGGACGGAGCGCGCTGGAGCCCGCACACCCTGCCCGCCCAGCCTGCGCACCGCGCTACCCTCGAGTACACGGCTTCAATAGGGGAACACTGAGGAGTGCTTACCAATTCTTGAAAATTGGTTTGAGATGTAAACTAGAAAACTTGTTGGGTTTTTTTTGCTTTTTCTTTTTACAATGAGGTATTCGAATACATCATATACACATAAGTGCAGAAAACTCAAGGTTCTGCCTGATGTCTTTATTTTATGATGTTCTAATGCATGTTCTGTTTAGAAATGAAGAACTCATTCTTTTTTCAGAACTCTCCACTATAGAATAGTAGAAAATCAGAATGCCAGGATATTTTTTCTTTTGATTATTGATCCTGGAAAACATAAATGACATTTATATATTTATTGAAGGCCAGAGGGGAAAAAAAGTTGTTAAGTAAAACAGAAGGAATGGATGCTTGGATGTTACCAGGACTATTACATTATTGCTCAATAAAGAATTTCTAGGGTGATCTGTTTCACTTATTTTAATCCAAGGTTCTGTAGCATTATATTGCATCTTAGAACTGATCTTTGTTATTCTGGATACTATTAGTTGTGAAAGACTAATATACAAGTTGACTGCCTCACCCCAGTTGTCTCTAGCCACAATTCCCATAATAGCAGTGTTGGATTTAGTGTTACTAAAGGATACCTTATACTGGAATGCTGTGTAGCTGACTGTTTCTACTTTTATCTTCTATTTCTATCACATACACCTGCTCTGTCACATCACACAGCTAGCAGCCACCTGCATGCGGGGTTGGCTCAGCAATTCTCAGCTGTGGAGGAAAATTTAATCATACCAAAACATGGGGCCTGGGGGAGGAAAAAATGCAGAGTTAACTAGGAATGGATCTAGATGAAAACCATGGAATTTATAATTAGGATCCATGATCTAAGTCATCACAATCAGTGTTGTCAACACAAGGAAGTAGTTGACGAGACAGTCCATTTGAGTAACAACTCACATTTGTGTCAGCTTAAACCATTCATCACGGTTATCAGAAAGCCTTGGAGTGTCCCAGGAAAATGATCCATTTTTATGCTTGTCCAAGCCCTACAATGGGATCTTGGGCTCTGAAAGGACTGCAAAATACTAAAATAGTGCAAGCAGTGATAATAATAGGTCAAAACACCTATTGAGCATGGACCGAGCATCTTAGAAACCCTGCTGTCCCCAAAAAAGCACTCTAGTTTGACTTTCAGGAATTTTTTCCTTAAAATACTCCTTTATACAGAACAAGTCATACTTGTAAGGGGTTTCCCTGCGGAGTGCCGCCCGCGCTACTGCAGTGGGCGCTGTCCGCGGTGCTGGAACACGGCCCGCCTGCACGGACCCGGCCTCTCCGGGCCCGCATGCCCCAGGAGGGCACACACCACGAGATACTTTGGAATATACTTTGACATCTTTGTATAAATACCGAAACGCATCATGAATGCATATAGGCCTATTGAGACGTAAAATTCTGAAGCTGATATTCTAAAGTCACTTCTTGAATGTATTTTTCATAAAACTATCATTTCACTGGAATATATAATATTAAAATTTTGACTATTAATTCAACTACATAAACTGAACAAGAACGTCTATGCTATCTAAAAAAAATCTCATTTGCATTAATAAAATCTGTAATATTAAAAGTGAGATAAAACTGTTAAATCTGGAGATTATATGAAATTTTGTCACTTATAATAATACTAATATGTAATTCTTACCAGTAAAGTAGCAATTTAGTTAAAGGTGTACTGGTAAACATGAATTTCAGCTGCATTATAAAAAATACACAGAAGCTCAGAGAAAACTTCATTCTGTAATCTTAATCCTACAGTTTCTCATTCTTTAATCTGTATGCATATGGCAATTATATCTTTGTGGTAAAGCTTATTGTCAAAGTAAGATTCGATTTTCTGTATCTTCTCTGAAGAGTACAATTAAAATAAGATATGATAATATCTCACATATACCACAATATAGTGCCACAGTAAGTCAAAGACAATACACTTTTAACTGCTGAAATTTACAGGAGTTATTTTCCCATAAAAGCTGGATTTTTCAGTGGCACAGACTTTCAAACAGTTACATGTCTATGAGAAAGTAAAGAGTTTCGCTATGAAAAATTCAGAAGAGATTCAGAGAGATCCCAGCAAATCTGTCAGAGCTGATTCTAAATCTCCTAAAGTAACACCTACAAATATGGTTCTTTCATGGTTTTATTAATAATTTTCATAGTAATTATTGGAACTCCAGAGGAATGAAAACAAATGTCTATTGAACAGATCTCATTTTCTGATTTTTTTTTAAGTGTCCTAAAACTAGGATAGCTGGAAGAATCTTCCTGCTTATTCAACCATGCTGATAGAGCTCGTTTCTACCAGAAATTTCTCTTTGCCTCTTAGAGCATGGCTAACAGTCATCTGCATAAAAAATAACCATTCTATTAAATCATGCAAAAACATTTGCCCAGAAGAGATGGAGCAAAAGGTCAAACTCCAGTTTCCACAGCACATGGGATGTTAAGTTTAAGGAGCAATGCTTGCAGCTATTCTGGCCAACAGACACTTATCTACGCCTGTCGTTTACGTGCCTCAAAGAAATAGCTGTTTCACATATTTAGAACCCTTTCTTTTCCTTTTTTTTTTTTTTTTTTTTTTTTAAATCCACAAACCTCTTCATTCTCAAACTCTAGACCTAAATCTGTAAATTGCTAAGGCAAAAGACGGGTCTGCAGATTGAACAGTAGTTCCTTGATGTGTCATCTTTTTAAAAGACATAAATTAATCTCAATCAAAAGTTATTACCCTTTGTTATTTAGTTCTGATGTAATCACAAAGCCTATTATTCTTGCCTTTAATGTCTGAGAGTCACCTTTGCAAATTACTCATTGAAATGAAACTGAACTTTAAGGTGATTCTAAATATGAAGTATAATCTTTTCCCCATTCCAGTTACTTTAAGAGAAACTGCTGTGGTGACATCTAATCATTAGCAATCTTTTAATTTTCCTACATTTCTTTCATAACTAAGATCTTTGTATCTGTGGTGTATTAGTGGAGGCTGCCCGATTTTAACACTGCCTAAGAAAGATAGCTTTGGAATTCAAAAGATTTCTGAATGTTTTTCTACATAATGGAAACTCTTTGGTCTTGGTAGTTACTTTTGAAGGAGGGGCTATTTTATATCACATTTACAATATTTTTTAAGTTTAAAGCAATTTCTTTGCTGCCTGGGGCTAACACTGAAGTCCCTTTTAATGACCAATGGTGGAAACAGATTTGAAAATGAATAAGTACAATGGTTTTTGAAGGAACACGTCACTTCCCTCTTTGCTCTCTGTGACATTGTGTGCCTATAGCAGAACCATTAAGGCATTAACCTGTGCTTACTTTATAGTAACAGTTTGAATGTTTTGTATCTTTACCATTCTTGGCCAAAAGCAGATCATGGTACAGTTATTTTTCTTTAAGGTACTAGAGTCAGTTGTTTGAAATGTTCTGTCATCTCTCTCAGTGTAATATATTTTCATAGTTTACTTATAAAGGTACTACTTTTAGTGCAGATAACTGGTAGGTGTACTATGAGATGCAGAGAAACTTTCTAATGCAAAATCAACTTGGCAAGCATATGTCGTTAAACAGAGCAATTATTCTTGGCATTCCAGCTTTTAAAGACTAGCAAATAAATAAATCATAACTTGAGGTTTGCTTAACAAAACCTCCCTTCTCTCCAAGTGATGATTACCCTTCATCTGACCAATTAAACCACATGACTCAGTAGCAATAAATGGAATGAAAACATATGAATGCAATCTCTCTGTTTATAGGTGTCCTGGGAGAACATTATTAGATTTTGTTACTAGCTCTGAGAGCACACTAGTGCACTTGTTGCTGAGGTATCATTTAATTCATTTCTCCACCCCTTAAAATCTGCCTACCTTAAATTGTATTTGTTCACTCTGAAATCGATTGCTTGCATTTCATCTTTGTTTATTGGTCTTGTCAGATATAAGTGGTAGATCCTTTTGAACATGGTCCATGTCCTGTGAACATGGTGCTTGAAATAATAGCTTCCTAGGCCTGGCTGGCCTCTTTGGGCATTACAAGGAATAATAAAATATTTCTTCACTCTTGATCTCTACAGCTTTGTTGACTAACAGAATTAATTTCTCCCTGTAGCCCCTTCTGAAGTCAGGAATTATCTCCATTTCATAGGGGAGGAACTGTGACACATACATACATTAAGTTCTGGAAGTTACACAAGAAGATTGCAAGCCTTAGATACTGAACCCTTATCATCTGAGTCAGTGCCTGTTCCCTGCTCTAACTTTTATTACTCACATAAATATCTAGCATTTTTCAAAATCCTCCTAAGCTGTTTGCCTGTATCTCTGTAAGTTCTTGAGGTATATGCCATGCAAAAAACATATTTCCTAATAAATTAATTGCCTTCTCTGATTCTTCTGTGTTGTGCTGAATTGACATATAATTTAAAATCTTATCAAGCAAGATTAACACAATTAGAAGGAATATTGCTTCTAGCACTCAGAAATTTGTAAACTACTTCTGCAGTGGCAGCAGATGCAGTGCTTGCTACATGCTAGAGGATAGAAACATCTAGGACATACTTGGTGGGAAAGCTACATCTTTCAGGTTAACCTGTGGAACTTTTCACCAAATCTCTCACTAAGTCATTAACAATGCCAAGTGAAGTTGGCTGTGAAGCTCCTGAAGACCAGCAGCGTGCCCGTTGGACCCACTTCTATCCTGAGGATCACTGGCATAAAAAATTGGTTTTGTTGATCAGTTGTTTCATTATTGTCTGCTGCTAATTATCTTGAATTTAGACATCATTCTCATACAATGATCTTATTTCTTCAAAGCCTAGATACACAGGAGTCCTACTCTTTCTAAATACATTAACAGAGCCATGTGCATTTATAATGTGAATATTTTAAGGTGTCTCTGAGCTGTGATTGTTGTGTACATTTTGTTCAGCTTACAATAATTTTATGATTCTGATTGTAGTTCATCTAAATGACAGGAAAGTTGTAATCTGAGGCCAATGTTTTGGAAACACTTAGGCACATATGGAAGGTGGTTGGGGTGGTTTGTGCTTTGTGGCTTAATTTTAGTCCATTTTTATTGAACGAATGGAATTATCACAACTGAGTCCGTTTGTGTATGGCCTTCTTATTGGTTCTTCTACAAGACTTTGCAGGGTCTAACTATTATTTAATAACATAATGTTAAAATAATGTTGTTATTCTTAAAATCTATAACCATTAAAGTACAGATTGCTGATCATATATCTTTATTATGATATTAGGAATAATTTAAAGCAGTTAATTTTTCAGATAATGTGCACTATGTCTTGTTAAAATAGATTCTCATGTAAAAGTGCAGATTATTAGTTGGAAAGCCAGTATGTCAGGTCCATGGCTTGTAAATATGCATTATTAGCTAGTACAAAAATTATTAAAAGCAGGGTTTTGGTTTTTTTTACATTTGGCACACTAGGGGCAAAAGGAGGAAAAAAAAGAGAGAAACTAAAGTTAGATTCATGTACTTACATCAGCCAGTGTTGAATGGAAGTCACATTCATTACACTTAGCTAAATACTGCAGTTTTGATAACTTTCAAAAAATAATATTGGTAAGTAGTTGAAGGAATAGTTATAACATCATGTGTTATATTTTGGTGCCCTTAGGTAAATATTAGTGTTCACAAAAGTGCCTGAGAGCTACTAGAGAGCATTATTGTCAAAAAATAATTGTATTAATCAAAAAATATTTGATGTTAAAACAAGCTGATGACTGTATTGCTGAAAACTCATATGTGAGCTACAGGGCTTGCCCTTATGAAACCCCATACAGGGGCTATATTCATTCATGATCAACATTCAAAAATATTTTTCTGTTTGGAACCAAGATATTTCAACATTTGTATTTCAGCTGTTTAGTTAAAAGTGACTGGATAGCTCTGCATTTTTTCAGTCTTTACTGAGAGCAAAGCTGCACCTGGGGCAAGATTTCCAGACAGATTATTTAGAAATGTCAGGGCTTTTCAAGTTACATTTTAAAATGTAATTTCTGAGTTGAACTTTCAGTGATGATTCATTAAAAGTTGTACTCATAATTTAAATTGAAACAAGTGTCAGGCTGGAATTGTTACAAAGTACTTTAGCCAAAGCAGCCTATTTGTTGTTGTCTTTTGAATGACCACTTCTGAATTTCAGATCTGGCAGTGGGATCTAGTGAGGCAGATGAAAGGAGGGAGAGATTTTGTATATATACTACGTATCACAAATGTACATTTTATATAGAGGGTTTTTTTAAAATGAAGTTTTCATGTTTAAAAATTCAGGGGTTTGGGGGGGACTTGTTTCATATAGATGGTTTAATGCATTTATTTTATAAATGTATATAGCTATTTGTTTGTGCCCAGCTGTTCCACTGATAGATTTTAAAGTTCTTAAGAATGTGAATCAAACTCTGCACATGATTAAAGAAGAATATAGGCTTTACATGATCTGTATATGATCTGGGCCTGTTTAGCCTGGAGAAGGGAGGATCTTATTAATCCATACAATATCTGAAGGACAAATGTCAAGAAGATGAGACTGGACTCCTTCCAATGGTGCCCAGTGACAGAACAAGGGACAGCGGACACAACCTGAAACACAGGAAGTTCCATCTGAACATGAGGAGGAACTTCTTTACTTTGAGTGTGACAGAGCACTGGAACAGACTGCCCAGAGAGGCTGTGGAATTTCCTTGCCTGGAGATATTCAAACCCCAGCTGATGTGATCCTGCTGCTTGCTCGAGGTGAGCCTGCTTTAGCAGAGAGGTTGGACTAGATGGTCTTCAGACATCCCTTCCCACCCAGCCATTGTTTGCTTCTGTAAATGAATAATGAATTTGTGTGGCATGTGCCTTTCTACAAACAAAACTTAGATTTTCTGGATTTTTCTTTTAGTGTGAGGATTGATAATGGCACTATTTATATCAGTGACCCAACATTACTCTAATAGCAGACCTACTCCTATGAGAAGACTGTCTTGGTATAGACAAATACATTAAGTATAGTCATTGTGCCAACTGGTATATCACAGAAAATTGGAATAAATATAAGGACACTACCACAAAAAAGCAGGACTAGGGGTTCTCCAATAATATGACGTTGATCTAACCATCTTGTGGAACATTAGTCCACAAAAATTATCTATTCTAAGACTACAGTGCTACAAAACTTATCAGAGAATCAAATCTCTGAAGCAGCTCAGGTTCAAAACTGCTTTTCATATACCTGTTTCTGTTGGAATTACACAGCTAGTATTAAGGACTACGTTTCTTACTTTTTAACAAAGTTGAAAGAGTTTGTTATTTAGATTAAAATTTCTTTATTTTTCCAGGAGAAACAGATTCAACATTTGTAACTCCCCTTTGATGTTACTAGATGATTAATACATTTGGGCAATTACATAAAGACTTTCTAAAAAAAACTTCCAAAGACCCCTAAGAAATTTTTTTAAGATTAAAAATTATATTTAGAAGAAATGCATCATGTAAGCAAATGAAAGTCCTATCCAAGGACTGGTTTGACTTTCAAAACACGATGTGTTTGCAAAAAAATGTTCCTAAGCAATTTAAAATGCAGACATCAGCTTCTCATCATTCATGGGTCTGCTAAATTAACATAATCCCACGAAAGCAAAATCTATGCTGTAGAGACAATGAACATTTTTTAATCAAAAATATATTCCTTCTTAACTTCTGGAAGTTCATAAAATTAAAAGGGAGAAAATTTTTTTAACTTTTTTTTTTTTATTAAGACTATGCTGTATGTTCACAATCACGAAGTCTCTTTGAAACAAAAGGGGATTTGTGTGACCAGTATGATCAGGAGTGTCCCTGTGTGCCCCAGTTTTACAAACCCCAAAAATTTTGAAGTTGAGGGTACATCTCTTTCACTTAGTATACAGAGATTGTTCTGCACATACAGAACACATATGTCCCCTGAAAATGTATTTACGTTTCCTGCTCACAGATTCAGGAATTTGGTGTTTATATGTCAAGCACACAGCAAGCGTAACTAAAATCAAAAGGACTAAAGGACTACTCACAAATTGACTCAAAGGTTTTAGGATAAATGCTAACTGAAATGGGGATATCTATTGATATGAGGGGTATGGGACATGACTTGTAGGCAGTTACCACCACTCCTGCTGTTTTGTGCCATTGCGATGTGGTAAGGATCGTCAGGGTGGATACGTGCTGGCTGCCCTGGGGTCCACTCTTCCAAAACAAAGTGTGTGACCAGGGGACAGAGAATGGGGCTGTTTCTAAGCTCTGCAGAAGAGGCATTTAAAGGAACTACAGGACCTACAAGAAAGCAACATATTAATTGCTTCTTGTACCAATTTCTTCTTGTTTTGTGGAATCATGTTTGTTTATTAAATCCCACATGACTGAACAAAGCTGGTGGCTTGATTTTCAATTAGGTGGGATCTGTAGTGGCCTCTGCCCCAAGGCTGTGAGTCAATATATTGTGCACATTTGCTGGCATTGCTCAGCGTTTCTACACTTCACTTTCCACAGACACAATGCTCCTCAAACTGTCAGGCAGGACAAAACAATATGCTGCCTGAAGGACATTGTTCACTCAATACTGCTGCCCACGGATCAGGTGGGGCTGGAGCCACTACTCTGACAATTCTTCCCAGGATGGCCAGAGGAATTCTAGGTAAGCAGATGTACATCTGCACATGCCCAGGAATCCTGTCTAAGGGAAAGGCTTTAAACTTTGCTTTTTACATAAGCATAGTACATTTTACACACTTGAAAGAAATGAGCATGGTGCCAAAAATACATTGTAGTATTTAATGAATAAGAGAGTATCGAGATAATCAGCAAGTTCTGCATACACCAGATAGGGAGGCAGTGAGTGTCTGTGCTCCGTTATTTACGCATTCCTCCCTTCCCATGCATTTTAAAGGAAACAACACATTTAAAACTAAACGCTCTGTTCAATGTATACAGCCAACTGGCTTTAAATTTAATTATTGTAAAGAAAGAAGTATTTTAAAGGGTTGTTCAATAAGCAGTGCAGTTCTGTTACTGGAACAGACTGAGGAATTGCTCCCCAGAGCCGCGGGCAGCGCGGGTCAGAGCCGAGCGGGAGGGAGCGGGCGGGGAGGCTGCGCTCGCTGCGCGCTCGGGATCGCACCAGGAGGTGGCGCTGCCACGTCAGTGCCGCGGGCTCGTCACGGCGCCCCTGCATCCCCTGGCCGGCCCCTCCGCAGAGCAGGCTGTTTGCTCGTACATCTTGGGTACCATAGAGTGACTGAGAACAGGAAGCGGAGGCAGAAGCAGGGAGGATTCTGGAAAGGTCTCTGTGTTTTCCACCGAGAATACAGAAATTACAATCAATTAGTAAGGCTTTGTGGATGGAAATCTGGACTGTTTCAGGAGGAGACATATATTATATTATTTTTGGATGCTGGGCTTTGCAGTGATTTTTTCATTCTCTTTCAATCAGGTAAGCTGGCAAAACATTTAATTTTACCCATAATAAATCATGGCAACGTGATCTTTTCCACATTTTGGAATTGGATTGTTCCCTCTGGTTTGCTGTTAAGGTAGAGCCAAAGATGGAACCGGGAATTCAAAGCCATTTTGTACTGACTGATTGTGATGATGGTGTGATTTTTTTTTTTTTTCCTTTTCAACCTCGTTAAATCTGGTGTCTGGTCTCTTACTCTTAATGTGATATTGTAATGCAGTGGTCTTCCAAACAAAATCAGATCATTTTACAATCAAGGTATACAATATTAATTCCAAGCATTTCTAGAAGTGACCTTGTTTCCTAGGAAGAAAAATCTGGTGATATTCAGACTCAGGAAAAGCAGGTCTCATAAGATTCTGAGCATCTTAGATTCTGATGATTCAGGAGTAAAATTTATGTTGTTTGTTACTGCTATTTTCAATATATATATGTGGTATTTGAAGAAATTCCCTTATTAGCTAAGCTTTGTAAAAAATATATAAGGAAATATTTTCTTTCTGTGCCATTTTTGGTATGGTTGTGTGTAGGAGAGAATAGATTCACCAATTGTTAATTAACCAGAGGTCCACACCAAATACATAGTCCACTTTTTGTCTGGAACATTACTGTCAAGCTTAATATATGCTTCTTAATAGGACTCGGAAGAAATCAACACAAGAATTATCATATTTCTTCATTTTATTGTCCATTAATCTATTGTCTCATTCATTGTTATCAGTAATAATTAAAGCTGCCAATTATTAAAGGTAAAAGGAAAATATCTACTGAAGATCACTTTGCTATGTGAATTCTTTTTTTCACTAGTGGTTCTACAGACACACATAGACATTAGAGGTACATGTGTTATGTTAATATTGATTTGGGAATTATTCCAAAACAAAACAGTAGAAATTTAAAAAAAAATGCCAAAAAATCCCATACAGCAGAATAAGGAGCCCACAGTTTACAAATCACCAGCTCAATCCACATACAAAAAAAAAAGCAGGATTGGATCTCAGGTGATATTCAGAGTAGCAAGCAAGGCCTGTACCTGAAGTACTGATGTGAAGGAAAGAAGTTTTTAATTTGTATTCTTTATGGTGCCTGTGGTATCCTTGTTTAACTCCAAGATAAATAATCAGTGATAATGATGCTTGTTTTAGAAACATACCATGTTTGTGTTTTCATAATTGACTTATCAAGAACACAGTTTCGGAAGGGACTTCTTAACTCTAACAGTTTAATATTTAATATTTGCTCTCTTGCACCTCTCCATTTTGGGATGAAAGGTTGTTAAAGACAGGAATGTGAGCTGCTGCAGTAATCTGAGGCTTCACAGCACCTGTTAAACAGATATGTTGTTTATTAGGCCTTGATATTTACAGAAATTATGCTTGTGTCGTCAGTTTACAATTTTTCCCTCTAATAAGCAGATGTTAGGTCCCTATACCGATTTTCTGAGCTGTGCCAATTAATCTCAGTGTTGCAAAATTCTGTACCGATAATACTAGATGATAGCAAAGAAAGACAATTTCGTGTTTTCAATTGAGAATGTGAAACAATTCCCCTGTACCCCCTAAGATTATCAGAGTGGTAGTTTGGTCATTTTCCTTTATTGTCAGGTAACCTGAAGAGGGAAGGATCAAAGGAATGAAAAGAGCATAAAAAATAGGGTGGGTTTAATCCATATGTTGGTGACACATTTGGTGCTTTCACCTCTTCACAGACGGCATCAGTTGAGTTAACTTGTACCTTACAAAGATTTGTCATGGAGAGAAATTTATTTGCCCTCAGAGAGTAAGGATTTTAGAAGGAAAAAAGGATAGTGGGATGTAAGATGGAACTTTCTGACTGATGATATCCATTTCCTTCTGCTGCTCCCATCTCAGCCCAATACAATTTGTTGTGTGTATGCTACGTACTAATTACATTAGTGAGTCCTGCAACTTTTGATTAATTAGTGAATAGCAGATACTGAAAGAATTCTTTGTACAAGGCAAGCAAGTTGTGACCTTATTCTCTAAAATACAAATCTTGGCCCCTTTTACCTATATGCTGTTCTTGCCATAAGGTGACAAAGGAAAAAATTGCTTGAACTCTGCTTCAGTTAAACCTGAGGAGAATAAATGCAAGTTTCTGATATTTGGTACTTTGTTTATATATTTTATTATTTCTGACAATGATTATTGAAAATAAGTTTCAGGAAGTTACATATACTCTGTTCTTTATCACAAAATTCTGTTTAAAAGTTAGAAATTTAACTTTCAAAATTCTCGTTAGCTTATTTTCCACTCAAGTGTAACTCTTCCATTTTGTTTTTTACCTTATAGCTATTAATCAGTAATATATAATGTTGCCATTTGCTGGATATATCGTTTTTTTCATCCTCCCTTGAAAAAAAAGTTTGAAAATAGAGCAAAATTCATGCTCCCTAGTTCAGGCTGCTTACAGAACACCTGTACATGCTCTCAGCTGTGGTGCCAATCATTCCATCAAAACAGGTGTCAACCACCATAAAAACCACCTGCAGGAAAAAGGCATCTTCTTAATGGGAAACCTGATATTACTCATTACATCTGCTAGTCCTGATTAAAACCGTGAAGCACCTTGCAATGGCATCTCTAAGTTTGATATTGACCAACAGGACTCCTGCAGGACCTTGATACCAGAGCTGGTATCTTACAACCTGCTCATCTGTTTTCATCAACATTTTCTTTACGAACAGCTGGAATCTCTAGTATAGTACTGTGATAGTGTTATTGCTTGACTTGCCTTGCCTTGTAATGAGGTGAAGCAGAGGGAGTAGGGATAAGAGCAGCTCAGGCAGAGACTGTGATACTTGAAAATATAAATATAGAATAGGAACAGCATATGCTCTTGAGTAACCATAATGTGTGTGTACTACCACTGTAATCCTAAACAGGAGTAAGCAAGTTAAATTCTAGGTCAAAAAAGTATCTAGTTTCTCTTTGTTCGTTACTCAACCCCAAATTATTTCTTCCCAAACAAGCAAACACAACTTCTACAAACAAGCAAACAAACACAACAAACCAACAAACAACAGCAAAAACCCCCAAACTACTAAAATCCAAATCTCAAACAAAAAGCTCCAGCTAATCCACTCCACCACTGGGATTTCAAATTGCTACTAAACTTCAATGTGGTCACCAGTCTTGGTAGTGTCTCCTTACAAAAAATTACTGTTCAGTTACTGTATCAACTAAGACAGATCACAGAACGTGTTTTACAGTGAAAAATGCAACTAAAAATATTAAAATTAATTAAAGAGGTTGAGCACTTACGAGGCTCTTTTGCACATGTAAAACCTTAAGGAAAAGCTTATTTATTATCAGATTCATTATCTGTCTAGTTATTAATTCTTTATTGCTATTGATCTCTTTTTGACTGAGTGGTTTTACTTAGGGAAGTGTAATCATAGAGCTACCATGTGCACAGGTTCCTTTTTCAACCTGAAATTGTTCTTCCTGCTACTTCTTTTTGTCAGCCATATATCCTTATCAAAATGGTCACATTTTGAATATGCATATATTGCATGTATATGCATATGTGAGTGTATAGTCCATGTAGCTGGGTCTGGCACATCCCAGATACATCGACTGCATCCATGCTGCACCTGCTCAGCAGAGCTGGTGTTTCCCAGGTTTTGAAGTTACTATGTATGTATTGATCAGCTGAAGGGCACATGCAGCTGACTCCCTGTCTGTGAGATGCATCAGGCACATCCTCATATTTCTTTACAGGATTTCCTGAATGAAAGTAATGAGGCACACTGAGAAATCTGAGAGGATATCACAGATTCCAGTAAAGAAAATGGCTGGGATGAGCATCAGCATTCTGGCTCTGTGATCTCCTTTACCATAACCATTATAACCACTTAACAGGAAGATCTTGGAATAAGTATACAATGCAGGCAATTTCCATTTATGGATTATTTATGCTTAAATTAGATGTTGCTTATTTAATTTTAAGGCCCCCCTTTTCAACATGAGAGGGCATCAATATTTATTGTCTTTTAGCATAATTTATTTTAAGAACATGTGAAGCAAGAAACTTCCTTTATATTATTATGTATGATTATATAGGATTTTAGAAAGTTACAAGTTTGGGTTCAAAATCGCTACAGAGATGCAGATGAAAAATTAAATGAGGAAATGAATTATTCACAGGAAAAATAGTTCCTTTTATGCAGGACAACATAGCACTATGTGGCCGGGCTACTGTATTAATTGAGAAAAAGTCTGTCACTGTTTCTCATAAATTATGTCCTTTCACTGCCTGGTAGTCCTGGAATAGAAGCAGAAGTTTCCTGAGTCAGCCTGAATCTGGGCCCTCATGTCCCAATTTCTTGCCTGCCTAGGTTTGCATATTCTGAAAACTCTGCCCTTTTTTAGGCATTATTGTATTATCTTTTAGTGTTTGGACACACTGAGGAATTCCACATTTATGTTGATTTAAAATATACTCATGGTTCAATTTTAAATATATCCAAATACAAAGTTGTCAGATGTTAAATAGCTTTCTTAACAGACAACCCTCACTGCCTTCTCAAAAGCCAGTCACAGAGGACAACTGTATAACTGTACCAACACTGATACAAGAATATTTTTATCCCCTTTTATTAATATCTGAAATATATGTCTGGGAGTCTTGGAAACTTGAAGGTGAATTCGTCTGTGTCCCACATAAAAACATGTTGGTTTTTTTCCTCAGATGCAATTAACATGATACCAGTTTGAGTTCCTCGGGCACGGAAATTTCTCCACAGTTATTACTATTAAGAACATTTAATTTTGAATGTATGTGTGATTGTGCAGTGGTTAAATAGTACAGATCCAACTGGTAGACTACAAAATTAGGATATTATGTCATAGGAATGAAGAATCCCTGTACATTTTAGCAAACCTAACTCCACAGTGACACTCAGGGATAAACAGAAAATTATTCTTATTTTCAGCAGATATTTGAGTGTGTTTTCAATTGAAAAGCACTCTTTATAGAAAAATAATTCTCTAAATCTGAGTTGTATGGTAATTTTTATATTATGTAGAGGGCACTTTTAAATGATGAGTGAAGGTATACACCTGACTTGCACTCTTGCACCTTACCAAGGAGCAAAATTAATTCCACTCAACACAAACAGCTTTGAATATTTTTGAAAAAATTTTGTTTAAGTTTATTCTAACTTAATAGTCCAATAATCTTTAAAACTTGTTTATGACAGATGAAAGCAAAAGTACTAGGCTTTACAGTAAGAAAGGCAATCAGTAATGTTATTTTTATGTCTGAGTGGTATAAACTTGATGACAGAAATAAGTAGGCAATTTCAAAAGGGCCCAAGAGTCCAAGGTCAGATTGAACTGAAGGAGGGCAATCCTAATGTTTACTGTCATTTAGATGAAATGTCTAAAGAAAAGCCTGTCACTAATATTTAAAGCCAAAATGCTCGCTTGAAGAAATATGACCTGAGACAGAAGTTCTGACCAAAATCAATATAAATAAAATTCAACCTGTATTAGGAAGGAATTTCTTACCTACTGAGTAAAGCTGTAACTGAGCATTAAAGGAGTCTTCCTGACAGGATTTTGCTAACACCATTTTAAGTTACTTGCCATGCATTTCCTACATGTCAATTTGTTTGAGTTAGCATTATGAGGTAGAATACTAGAATTCTAGTAGCTGCTATAGCACTAGCTATCATTCCATACCATATATCACTTAGAGCTATCAGCCTCTCATTAGTACAATATTTTGTTAATACCCTGAAATGTCAACATTGTAAGAGATAACTTTTAAAGAGGTGGTAGAAGTTGTAACTCATAGGCTTAGCACCTTTGGACTTATTACATGCAGGTAGAGAACAGATCTAAGTCATACTTCCATACTCCATTTGGAAAACATTCCAAATTTAAGGCTTGGTTATGTTTTATTAGACAGTTCCGTGATGCCTGAATAAATGCACTGGAGAAATCCATGTACATTTTTCGTATGCTCTGTTATACCCTGGGTATAAAGCATTCTATTTTCAGGTTGAATTTCTGTGCATTTTCTTCCTTGTGTAGTAACGATCACATTCAGCCAAGGACTGTATGTAAGCCTCTCAAACAGAAGTTCCATTTTTTTCCCTTTTGGTTTCCTAGACAACCGTCAAATTCTAAATACAGTCCATTAATCTTGTGCTATACGAAGTTTATTCTTTCATATTTTGTATTGACTAGTTTCTGGGGCATAGTAAGACTAAGAAGTAAGTGTTCCAGCTGCATGGTTCTTAATGATTCAATTAATTCTCCATGTTTAGTTTGTTGGTTTTTTTGTAAGTTCATAAGCAATGTTTTCTGTTTCAAATGCATTTTTATAAGTTTCCCTAGAAAAATTTAGAAAATACTATTACTTTACAAACAGAGCTTTCTATTTCTTTTACACAGCAAAATCAATTCTGTGATGTATTTAGATATTGGTAACTGATGTTTTATTGTAACTTGTATAACACCTTTCCAGTGCATACTGTGTATGTACCAGTGTTTCACTTGCCAGAACATCTACATTTTGAATACACGAAATATTAGGAATTAGTTGAATTTGGACACATAATTTAGTGGACAACTCTGTTTCTTGTTAATCTAAAAATGGGTTAACACTTTTATAATTGCTCAACACCAAATATCCATACAGCTGCCCATGTTTTCTGTTCATTGCATTTGCCTCTAACATGTTGACACCATCACTGGTATATTGTCCTTTAATGGTCCTTATAAGAATATATCATTTTGAATAACCCCATTTCTCTCATTTCCAGTTTGTCATTACATTGAAAGGGAGCTCAAGAGCATGAGGATATAGTTTGAAACATTCTTTAAAGCAGTATCATGTCTCAGATTTTGAAACATATTCTAACCAGCTTTAGAATAAATGCTCATGCCATATATGCAGAAGACTTCAGGGAAGAGCACTACATGAAGGAATGTATGTAATCTGTCCATCAGGAATCACCTCTGACTAGGCCTGAGATTTTACCTATGGTTCATTCTTGGGAGCTGAATCAAGATAAGGTACCCTAAATAAAAAATATTTTTGTCAGCATGGTATCAGCCACAATAGTTTTCTATCATCACTTTCTGCTACAGTAAAACTGTGTCATCTGGACTCACCTATGAAAATTTCTGGTGTTGGAATGAGAACCAAAGATATTAGATCAAGGAAAAAAAACAAAAACTAGAGGTTTGGTTTTGGTTTCTGTTGTTTCTTTTTGGTTTGGGTTTTTTTGGGGGGGAAGGTTTTTAGTGTATTGCAAATACCTGCATTATACAGAAAATGCTTAAAAATATATGAGATGAGATATTAGTTGAAATACTGCAATGAAATTACAGTGATATGGCCTAGTGTACTATAAATTCAGGACAAAGGGCACACAATTCAGCCAACCTGCTTCCTTTGAGTTTTGCTGTGACTACCACTGATACTATTGTACTACCATGATGCACAGAGGTGGAGACAAGGTTGGGGTTACATGTGAAAACAGGTTCTCTGCCTTGTGCTTTAATTCAAAATACAGATTTGTTGAAATTACCTGCACTGCTAGTGTTAGTAATAGTTTTCACATTAAAAATTAATTCCTCAACATTTTGCAAACTGGCAAATATTTTTCAACTGGATAGAAGTTACACTTCCTCTTTTGAAAATAAACGTCATATGAACATTTATTATTTGTGATTGCTCTTTTATTAGGAACCTCTAGAATCCTTGCCTGTTATATCGAAACTTTTGAGCAACAGCACTTAAACATTTTGCTGTATCTGACCATGAGATCAGTTTTCAGCCACAGTGCTGCTTGAGGCAGAATCCAGATGCACCCAATAGTCAAAGGGATGGGGAAGTCCCCTAGGTAACCCCAGGGAAAGCCGCATCCAGTGTAAAGTGTGCGTTGGTGGATAAGTATCATTGGTGGCAGAGTCATGATTCCCCGAGGTCAGTACTGGAGACACAGCTTTCAGATGTCTTCAGGGAGCCTCTCCAGTAGTGACTCACCACAGCAAAATGTGCTGAATCAGTGCCTTACTCAAAATGACCAGGGCATTGAAAGAATTTGCTCTCAGCAATCATTAGGATGAGTTTACATTACATTATTAAACAGTGGGGGCTCTAATTGTGGTACTGTATATTTGGGAAAAGGCAATTCTAGATTGATAGGAAGTAGTACTAGGCAAATTCTAGGTAATTTTTTGAAATGTATTTTCTATTTGTGAAGTATTAGGAGATACTCTGTCTTTGAGAGCAAGAGAAGCAGTAGTCTAACAGAAAGCTTTCACTTTTTGTTTTCCCACCTCTGCGTTCTCTCTGACCTGATGTGTGTCTACTCAGATTTTCTTTATTTTATCTACAGAGTTTCTGCAGTGGCTCTTCATTCTCACTGTATTTGGAGAAAAGTATTATAAAGGACTGCTTTGGCAAAAGCAGAGACCTAAAAGAGAGGGATGTCTTCTTTTCTTCTCTAGGAGTAAAAGCAAAATAACAACACAAAAAAAATATAAAAAAGCCAGAAATATATCTAAATGAGATATCCAAATGAGAATAAATGTCTCAAAGACAGCTCATCTCAATCTCAATGGCTGAAGACTAATATGTGTAAGATGTAAGTAGACTATTTAAATCTAATGATCTGGATATTCAAATTATTAAAGACTGAGGAAGACATGGCCAGCCTTTGGTCAGCTCCTGTAATGATGCAAGTACTTTATATTGAAGAATCTGAAGATACTGTCGTTTTCTGCTATTACATTACTCAGCAGGGAATAAAAATTTTGTTACACAAATAATTGTACCAACAATTTCTAAGACAACTTGAAGAAGTACCCATATTTTCATGCAAATACAGAGTTAATTAACATCTGTTCTGGCTAAAAGACAGTAAATCCATTGGGGAGTAATGATACACTGTTCAGTCCCCCAAATGACAGGTGAGAGCACTCCTGTTAGCCTGGGCACAGTTACCCCATGTCTACCAAAGACTTCACTGGTGATGCAGGAATTTCAACAAGACCTCTTTTTCCCTTTTAGTCAAAGCATGCAGGTAAAAGATTAAATGGAATCTTTGAAATGCATATCACTAAAAGAATATTCTCAAATGTACTTTTCGTCTGTATTAGGTTTTGTGAAATAACTCATTTTCAATGCTGTTTTTCTTACTTCTCAGTGCTCTTAGGTTGGAAAAATATGTCTATGTGAATATGTAGACTTATCTTTGTCTACTGCAATTGATTCTTGAGAAGCTTTGGACACAGGAACAAAGAATGAGAGAGTCTTGAAGGAACTGCAGTCTTGAAGAGAAGCTTCAGGTCCCAAGGAGAAACCTTTCTTACCAATTCTGGTTTCTGCTGGAAATGCAACCTTTTTCTTTTCACTTTAACAAAAGATGCAGAGGTTAAATACTGAGATTTGGCATTTCTTAGAAAAATAAAGGTAAGACTATCTTTTCTTCTCAGCCAGAAATAATGTTTCATTTCAAAAGATTGCCAGTTGATGTACTGCTATGTATCGACTAAAATACCAGTGGAAAAATGAAATTAACACCTTTATGAGGTCTAGCTGTAGAAATTTGTAGTTATTTTTTATTAGAATGTAAGGATTTCTAATGTTGGAAGGTATTTGCAAAATATTGATTGGAGTACAGTATTCCAATTAGGCTGATGGGCTAAGAAAAAGACTCTTCCTCTTCCTCTTCCTCTTCAATTGCATATGGTTTTCATTTGTCCTTTTTCAGGTTTCTCCAATACTTCAAGTATTGACACTTGATCTCTTTCACACATTCTCAGAGGCAACTCATGGTTTTAAAGAAAACACAAGACAGGCTTGCATTTAAAGAATTCCAAGAGGTTTTGGTAAATTTTTATAGATAAAATTTATTTTGGGAGTTCTACAATTGCAGGTAGATAGCTGCAAGTTCATTCAGGTTCATTCCTTTACATAACCTATCAGTTTCTGATTACTAAGAACTTAAGATAAGAAATAGGAACAAATTAATTCAAAAGCAAATGTTGGAGAGAGGTAGAAGGAAGGACAGAGATGACTGAAATGGCAATGGGCACAGACAAATAAGTGGGGGGAAAGATTACCCATAGCAATGTCTGGTGAGAGAGAGCAATGTCCAGCAACATCTTCCCAAGAAGCAACTTCTGGATCTTTCAGACAGGTCTGAAATTTCTTTCCAGTCTAATCTAATCTGTTTTGAGTGTTTTGTCATCTGCCTAGTCTGTCACCAGTCAGACTGAACCTCATGTGACATGTTCTACACAAATTTCCAAAGTCTTACAGTGTTTTCTTTTGTTGAGGTTGGGGATCTTAAGATTTAATGTACTTTCGCACCTAATTTCATGTCATTACTGAGGACATGGAATAAAATTGCATGTAATACCCCTGAAGCACCTGAAGTATTTACTGCATTTACTATTCTTTGGCCAGGTTTCAGCCAATGTAAACTACCAGTTCACATCCAGCCACTTACCACTATCCCATTCTAAATCATTTTAAAGCAAGTTTTTATTAAGGAATATTATTTCTGTGGCATACCCTTATTAGTTGATGTCATATTCTCATAAGAAGTATTTTTGTCTTCTGGGATTTTTTAATTTTATCAATAAACACCTGGTGGTGATTTCATTATTTTTATTTTGAATAGTTATATAACACTAATGCCTATGGGCTACTGAGGCTGACTGTACAAATACAGAAAAAAAATTGTAGTCATTGCTACAGATAAATTATAATCTAAAAAAATTGACACAATGGATCAATGGTAAATGTTGAACTTAATGGAAAAAAGGAAAATAAATCCTATATATTAGGCAGGGAGGACCTATAAACACAAATACTCATAGTTTAAATTAGTAGATTACAGTTTAAAGAAGAGGCAGGTTCTGACTAGGTGCTAAGTTCTGGAGGCTGTTTTCACCTTTGAGGAAATCACTCTTTCCTTGAAATACCTATTTTCATGAAACCAACTTCCCTGTATTCCTTGCCTTAGGACCCATGGATAATTTTAACTGAATGTCTCTTTAGATATCTCAGAGAAATCTGCATTGCATTGCATTTACCACTGTGAACTACCGCAATGACATTTTGGATCTCATTTTTTTTAAGTTAAAGATCATTATCTTTTCATAATTGAAATTTACCATAATTTACCATTTATCCTGGCATATTTACACTGTTTTTACTGCTTTAAAAATATTTGAGTAAGAAACAGAATTCCAAAAAGAAAATAAAATTTCAAAGCCACATTTTTCTTCATGAAATTATTCTCTGTGCACAAAAGCCATGAAAAATGTCAATAAAAATAAATTTAATTTTGGTTCTTCTTCACAACAAACTAATACCTACCTAGCCTTTTCTTTATGAACAAAATGAAGGCAGCATTTCCTGATTTGGAATTTGATCCGAGCACAGTAACTTAAATGTAGTTTATCTTCACTTCCAGAAAACCAGTACCTGAATTTTGCAAAGGAACTTCCCTAATACTAAGAGGGAGGCTAAGCTGACTGATTTCTTTAGACTGTCCCAGCATACGCTTCTTGTATCTCTTTCCTCCTCAGGACAGTAAGAGTTTGAGTTGAGGCATTTTTTCTGATGACATCAGCGCACACAAGCTACACTTTTTATTTCTAAACTGCAGAAAATAATCTCTAGCTGATGCTGAGGTTGTGCCACTAGTCCTGCTGTTTCTGGCTGTTCTACTGTGGGAGACTCACATTTTTGATTTGGACAAATAGCTTTACCTCCATTTAGACAGCTGCTCTCATTAACACTAGTGATTTAGAGGAAAGTTTTTAATCCAGGCTTTAGCATCTGAGAGGCTGTTGCAGGGCGTGGCACAGGCAAAGATATTAGTTCCAAATTACAGCTTGTCAAATAAAAGATTAGCATAAGAAAATTAGGATAGTTGGTCATTTTAGAGATTCCATTTGCTATCCTTGCACTTACTCCACCCATAACCAACTGTTTCACTTTTAATGGAATGAAAATCTCAGTAGTCAGCTTTTTCAAGGTTTTAGCAGGCAGTACTCCAAAGGGAAGAAAAAACCCTGCAAGGTTTGCTATTTCTCCACCTTGAAAATTTTGAAGGGGGTGTGTGCAGTTTCATGCAGAATGCAGACAACATGTTAGATAACCTGAAGATTTTAATAAACAATCATAGTATCTACCTGGTAATTACACTGGTACTTTCACTTTTACCATTTGCCCTATTTAAGATATCATAAAAATAGATACCTTCAGGCCACTTCTTCTGGCTTTTTCAGAGACACAGAAAAATTAATTTGACATTGTTAGCACAGATATTTTACTTACTTTCTGACTCATCTGCTGTAAATAGTGAGAAGATTATTATATTAAAAAATAAAATTTAACAAGTTATCCATGGACATAATACAACTAGCTGAAATATGTACAAAATTAAAAACATATGGCTACTGTTTATTGCTCAATCTTATTATTTAAATGCAAGGGCCTGAAGGAAAACTGGAGAAGGACTTCTGGAATGCAATGCTCAACTACAACTAAATGGCAAAAGGTTGTCTTTAATCAATTGGAACCTCATTTTTCTAATGAAATGTATTCTATTATGGAGCATTATATATATGGTATATAGACTAGAACTGTATTTCAAATACTTGAAACTCTCTTGGCTCAGTAGCAGCAGATATTGAGGGGCCTGGACCACATGTAGTTTTGAGACTATTTCTTTAAAGGCTGATTTTTAATTATCATTATCCTTAATTATTAGATATACCAAATGTCTGAATTCTGCCTATTATCATTCATATCCTGGCAGTTTAGTTACCAGATAACAAGTAATTTTAAAACCACTGAAGGATGGAGAGGGAAGCTATCACTAACAATGAGCAGGTCATCATTCAAAGATTGCTAAGAGCTTGTTCAGGGCACAGTACAGGCAACAGCACAATTTTTGTTTCCTCGTTCTATTAAATTAATGCATGTGTAGCAACAATAATCAGATACATATTTTTGTGTTGTTCTGTTAAGCTTTGTAATCTGAATGAAAATGCTTGGGGCATATTTAGTATAGGAAAAACCTTCTTGTGTAATCACAGCAGCAAAGAAGAGATGTAACTGCACTAGACAGTAGTGGAGGCAGGTCTCAAGTAATGTTTCCAACTCATCAGGAAAACTTTTTTAAGACATGTTTTTTTCCCAGAGAAATACAGTGAATCACTAAATCTGCTAATAGTTTCCCCAGTCAGTCCTTGGCCCCTCTGTGGATTTCTAGCAATACAAATACATATCTTTCAAGGGAGAACAATGCATTTTGTTATAGCATTCATACCTGTAACTCTTAATGGATGAAAAGCTGCCTAATAAATGCACTGAACTATAAAGTCAAGACAGACACACTGATGAGTCAATTTGGATGCATCTTTTGAAACTAGTTTCATAGAAAAAGCACCTAGGGTGACAAGTTGAATCACAGACCTGTAAAGTGGGGAATAGAGAAATGAATTATTCAGAAAGACCAAAGGGAAACCTCAGATATCTTCTTAGTTCATCAATCCTCCCTGAGCAAAAGTAATAATCAAAGGACTGTATCCAGAAAATGAGTGTGCTTTTAATTCTAAAAAAAAGGACAAGTTTGAGTTTAGGATCCTTATAACTGGGAATTACATTAATTTTAAAAAAGGGATCAGCAAAGGCATCCATCTTGTACAAAGTAAAAATTAGTATCAGAAGTTTCAACATAGAAACCTTGCCTCATAAGGTTGCCTGCTGGAGACTCTGGCTGGCTTTACAGTTTGTTTTTCCCTTTAATACTGCATCTGTACCTCCAGCCATTCCAGGATCTCTCCCATTCCGCATATTATATTAACTCATAGTTCTCCAGGATATTCCGTGAGAAAAATTTTCTTCTTTGTGTCTACAGTACAGTGTGTTTTATTTATAAATTTATGGTCAGATGTCTCGGTTCTGGTCTTGTGTTTCTTATCTGATTGGTGCTACAATCCACTGACTAAATTATTTCAGTGACTTCAGTGCTGATTGCACACACTGACGCTGTGCTGTGAACCCACTCCAGAGACAAAGCCTTGAGGTGGCACAGGAACATGAGTCCTTACCATGTCGTTGCACTGGTAATTCAGATTTAGGGATATGCTGTTTCATCTATTTTCCCACAGTTTCTTACTCTAGGTTTTTGACGTACTTTTTAACATCCCATTCTGTCTTCATACATTTTATCTCATAAGATCATTACTGTAGCACTTTGTGTGTCTCTCTGTGTGTGGATTTTTACAAACTGCTTCAGACAAGCAAGAAGCTTTATGAGAAAGACTATTGAATGAGTGCAAAAGAGCAGAATATTATGTCTCAAATCTAAATGCAGCAACTCCAGGGTACAGATGTTGCACATTCATGAAGTAATGTAGGGAAGGTTACATGGCTTCATATACAGAAAACATAATAAAAACTCATTAGTTAAGCACTGAAACAATTGGTTCTCAAAATTTTTACAACACTATGCTATAAACTCCTGCAAAATAGACACCAGGTAAGGCTACAATTTCTTCCCTGGTGGCACCACTCTTTACCCATATCTGCCTTCCTTCTGCCATTCTCTCCCTCCAGCTATTCAAACCTCACAACTGTGCTGTACAGTACATCACTTTAAATAACTGATCCTGCTGCAGAAGGACTTGGAAGAGAGAAAAATAACACTGCTTTCAGTCGATGCACTGCAGGACTTCATAAAGAGACCTGCTGTACAGTAGAAAGTTCAGTGCAGAGAGCAGGAAAAAGCAGCATCATCCACCACTGGTACTAAAGACATTCACAGGGAACCAGACTCTTAGGTTTCAGACTAGTTCCAGTCTGAAATAATAATATGACACTTGCCTTGCAAAGAATCAGAAGCAGCGTCTTTTCCCACATAGCCTTGATTGTACATACTGTTTTCTTTTGCATAAAAGGTCTGTGGTTTTGATTCACAGTGCACAGTCAATACATGGAACCTAACCTGCTCTGGTATCTAATATTAGCCTTCATCACAGTTAAGTGTCAGTAAGAAAGAATTATGCTTGTTCCTCCCATAATTCAGTTGCTGTCATTTGAAAGCATCAGTAATGCAAAATCTTTTAGTTTAAAGAAAGTATTTACACTTGTAAACTTGTATTACCAATGCTTGAAAAAATATGGAAAGATAAAATCTCTTAAGTAGTAGAATGTAGGTTTACAATTTTCAAGAGTACCTCACAGAATACACATTTATATTTGCTGTTAAAAAAAAAAAAAAATAAGCTGTACTGTTAAAACACTTGTATCAGCAGTTTGCTCTAACTGGGAGTGTCCAAGGACAAAGGCAAAGCAGTGTCTGTGGGCAGAAATAGTGTCTTTTTCTGGATCAGCAGGAAAAAACTGAAAAATAATTTAAAAAATATCTAAATAAATTCTGAACAGTTGCTTTTAACTGTCATTCAGCCTTGAAATATGCTGCTTCTATTTCTATTTAAGCCTGGAAAGAGTATCTGACAAATGTTGGGTTTTTTTCTATTGGTACAATCTAGCTTGCCTAAATTATTTAATTTTCTTTTATAGGTCATTCTTATGCAAGAAGCTAAAAGTAATTAAATTTGCAGGATGAAAACATGGCACAGGCACTGCTGGTACCACCTGGACCTGAAAGCTTCCGCTATTTTACTAGAGATTCTCTCGCAGCTATTGAAAAGCGTTCTGCAGAAGAAAAAGCTAAAAAGCCCAAGCAAGATCATACAGATGATGATGATGAAAATGGTCCAAAACCAAACAGTGACTTGGAGGCAGGAAAGACACTGCCATTTATTTATGGTGACATACCTCCAGGAATGGTATCTGAACCTTTGGAAGACCTGGACCCATATTATATCAATAAAAAAGTAAGTGAATAATGTTTTGCACAAAATAGAATATAACTTGCACTCGCATAATATAAATATGCACTAGAAAAGTTTAATCACAGAATGTGATGGTTAGAGCTATCAATCCACTAAATATACAGAAACATTCTTACATTTAACAGAACTGATTTATGCTCTTCCCTATTGTGACTGCTTCAATTCCATTGAGTTACTTGTTATTTACTTTGTTGTAATGAAGGTTTTTCTTCCTTGACCTTGCCTGAACTTGAGAACAGAATGAATTTTCCTGATTTCAATGTAACAGTAAGACGGGATATAACAAAAGAGATGTTCCAAGCATGGTTTTGCAATGGGTACTTGTAGATAACCAGGCAGCATCCACCCAAGTTAGTGAAATAGAGGACTGTAACCATATTCTTTGTTTCTGTATAGCTATACAACATATGCAAACATATATATGTATGTATGAAATACATGTATCTCTATATATGTAGTATATAGAGACTCTTTAGGTCTTGGCTCATATGAAACTACCACAATGCAAACTACTTCTTGAGGTGCATGGATTTGCTATTATAGATCCATACTGCACAGGTGTCAATTAGAAGTCTCTGGCAGATGCCATGGAAAAACTAACTTTTGAGGAAGGAATCGAAAAAAGGCATTTTTTGTTTTCTGAAGAGTTTTCATATGGAAAGAACAGAGCAAAGAGTTGTGAGATAAAAGCAATGTATCTCAGTTACATGTGTGGGGCTGTAGCACAACTGGAGCATCAGTAGCAAAGTTGTGCTCCATGAGGAATGTAAACTCCTAAAAGAGGTGCAATCTCCTTTCCAATTTGCACAGTCATACAGAGTGCTCCTTTTCACATGGTTCCCAATTAGGGACTCTGTGATAGAAAGGATAGTTCAAACAGATCCATTCAAGTAAAAAGTTTGACTTTTAAAAAGTTAGGATCTGCAGTAGAGTGTATGGCTGTTGGTCTTGTGGCAAAGATGCATACAATTGGAAGCAGACTAATGTTATTTGAATTAAAAGACAAGGAACAAACAAGTATATATCCATAGCTGGGATTAGTTGTAGATTGTTTTAAAATCCTCAAGGGCCTGAAATAGTCCAGCCTGGGAATTTACAAAAGTACCTTAGGTCCTGCACTGATTAGTGAAAGGTACAGGCGACAGTAAGAGCCAGTTTTCCTTTATACTCTTGTTTATTTCTTTGTGCTCCTTTAGCAGCATCAAGATGTTCTCTCAGCTTCTGATAGACTTGCAAAGTGCTGTGGGTAAGGAGAGTGAAGGAAGATGAGAGATGGATAACACCCCTAAATTTTAAAATGCAGGTGTTTTATGGAGAAGTACTTGGGAGTATCTTTCCCATCCCTCTGAAACAGAGAAAGAACTGGACACGGTTGCTCTAGTGACAACTTGAAGCATTCCAAGCTGCCATCAAAATAAGAAACTTGATGCTGAGCCACTATAAAAAAAAAATCAAGGCATAAAATACTTAAAGCTCCAAAGAAACATACTTCGTTTGTTAGGAAAAAATCACGCAGAAAATACTCTCACTTTCGTGACTGAATTTTTGGTTGCCTTTGGTCTGTAAAACTGGTTTAAAAATTATGACCTCAGAAATGGGAACAGAAAATAAAGCAGAATCTGGATGTAATTGCATAACCTAACAGTTGCCAAAGTTAAATAAACAGTGTTGTAGATAATACAAGTATGTACATTATTAAGGAAATGAAATTAGAGCTCAAAGAAGTAGCATTGCCAAGGGTTATTTAAATTTATAGGGTTTGGGTTATAACAACAGTTCCATGCAAATTCTTACTCACAGTATAATTGTGAGCACTAAGCCCATTTCTTAAGGCAAAAATTCAGGAATAAAGTTGCATAAATAAGTTCAGGGATAAAGTTATCTGAACAAGCCTTCTACAAGTGAAGTTTCAGAAAACCTGAGACCTACTGAAGTACAGTTTCTAACCTCCATTGATCAGAAAACGTAGTCAGATTTTTTGGAACAGAAGTGTGAAAGCTCACACTAATGATGGGCTTCTTAGTCTATGAGAGCAATTAGTAAACTGTAGAATATTTAGTTACAGGTGACAACTGTACTTACATTACCTAGCAGTATAATTCTGCTTAACAGAAAACAAATGGACATCTTAAATCATGGACTAGAATTTGTCATCCCTCCTCTGGTGTATAGTAGAAACTACTTCTAATCATTGACTTGTCAATGCAGAGGAAATCATACGTGAATTGTAGTCTGTCTTCAGGCTCAGCTGCAGCAGTGACCTTGGGACAGGCAACATCTTTCTAGCATTTCCAGCTGGCTGAAGGACTGTAGGGCAGGGAGAAATGCCAAGGAGTGTGTGTCCGTTCTCTGCCACCCTCAGTGTTAGCTTGATGTTGTTCTGTGAACAGGCACCAGCAACAATCCTTTACCTATTTTCTTTCCCACCATGGAGACATTTGCTTTCCCTGCCCCAGATGACTGACCAAATGGGCAGTAAAGGCCAGAGAGGGCTGCATTTTTTCTGATCACAGCCGAATTTTTACAGAGAATGGAAATCAACATGGAGAACAGTGATACTATATAGCTCTGCTGAGAGTGTAACAAAGACTCTATTATGGTAACACAAAGCAGAGTTATTACCATCGACAAAGAGCAAAAGGAATGAAGAATAGTCCTGTCCTGAAGAAATTTCATGCAGCACCAAAGATGCAAGTAAACCTCATTCACACACAAATACACTCAGGCAATGACTGCCCACAGAAACAGAATGAACTGAACATAAACCATAGGTTTATCAGGTCAAATTTTCAAGGATAATAACTAGCTAAATTTGCTGTTCACATATAGGGAAAGAAAGAGCATATTGTTAACTACAAAACCAGCTATTTTTTTTTTTAAATATTTGTTGTGATAGGATGCAAAATTCTGGTGTATGTTTGCCTTATGATGCTCAGAAGTATGTTAGCTGGTAATTTATTAATAATTTACATTTTTTCACAGATACATATTTTAGAATATACATGTAATTGATATTGGTAGTATTTAAAATAGAAAATGAAAGCAAGATTATTTTTAAATTGTGGTTGATTTTGTAGTGACAGGCATTTCTCCTTGTCACTATATATATGTGTGTATATAATTCTGTCATGTATTTGTTCCAAATACAAACTGGCATTTAGAATTGCCCTTTTGCTATTTTGGTTTTGTTTGTGTTTGCTCACAAGGTAGAATGTATTTGATAAATCTGAAGCTCTCACTTTAATCTCAGACTTCGTTAGAAATAAAATTGAAACATTTTAGTGACAAAATGCTGCATTTTGCTATTATTGATAAACTGCCATTGTTGTTTGTAATTCCCACCAATTTTTACATCATCAGAGTTCAGTCCACATGCTGAGAAATTTTGCACATTGAAAAATTGGCTGTGCAAGGTTTAATCCACTGTATTCATAGAAATCAGTTATTTTCCTACCACAGGTAGACAGTTAAATGGAACTTGTACCTTTCATGTGGAGAATGGAAACTTTTAGTAGGCGACAAAGATATATATGCAATCAACACTGTATTTTAATTTTGTATTTGTTTTTTGCAGACTTTCATAGTATTGAATAAAGGAAAAGCAATTTTCCGATTCAGCGCCACATCTGCCTTGTATATTTTAACTCCTTTTAATCCCATCAGAAAAATTGCTATCAAAATTTTGGTACATTCATATCCTTTTTTCTTAACGTTGATTGAAGTGTTGCTATTTAAATTACTTAATGACTGAAATAATACTTTTCATGTGGATATACAAATTGTGTCCATGGGGGTGTACTGTGCTAAATAAATGTATTTTTCACACTTAAAAATGGAGCAATATCACATGTGAATTGCAGTATGATCTTCATCCCTGCCGAGAGAATTCTCTACTGAACCACCTAAAGCTGTCAGAGTTTAAATATCAGGCTTTATATCTAAAAGGAGACCTGATCCCATACTAAGCCCTGCAGCTAAGGCCGAATTAGTGACAAACCATTGCACTTGAACATATCTAAGGTCACACTTTTACCAAGACCAGTAGTACTATTCATGAACTAGACTCACTTAGCAAGGACAAAAGAGCATGGATAAAGAGCTGCTTTTTCAGCATTGTGTTTTCAGCGTTGGGATAGATTCCTATAAAAGATTCAGGATAGAGTATTTTCATATATATTTCAGTTATGTTCAAAGAAAAACTTGGGCCTAAACAACTAACCTCTGACAAAATATCTTTTTAAATGATCCACCTGTATTAAATGAGTAATTACATGTTTCACAGACTTAAAGATGTGTTTAAATTTAATTTAAATCCTAAACCTGCTACAATTACAAAAGTATTGCATTGTTTTACAGAAGTGCACCACAACATGCCAGATGGCATGCCATTTAAAATACTTAAAATTATGTGCAAAGGTTTATTTTCAGATTTTAATTAGATTGTCACATTATTTATACACATTTCTATACACTTAATATTTTTAAGTTATTTCAGTGTTACAAAGCTGTCTACTTTTCTGACTGATGTGCCTTAACTTTAACCTACATTATTCAGCATGCTTATCATGTGCACTATTTTGACCAACTGTGTATTTATGACCATGAGTAACCCTCCAGACTGGACAAAGAATGTAGAGTAAGTTAAACATTTTTACTTCTTTATTTTTACATCTTTGTGTGACTCCAAACAAGAAGCATTTATAAAATGTGAATGCCAGAATGGGCCTGTCCAGAGTTATGAAGAATCACGTTCCATGAGTTCATCAGTATCTTCCCAGTTTCCTCTTGAATAACTTCAATGATTGAAGAGCAACACCATGTTTGTTGTCTAAGGAATATCGGAACTTCTGCTGTTTAGTACAGAGAGGAGCCCTTGGTCTTGGATATTCTGAGCTGTAAATCAGACAAGGAGCTCCAGAACTACAAATGTGCATGCAAAATTTCTGCCATACCTTACTTGAGCATCCATGATCACAGACTTTTATCGTGCCTCACTGATTTGAACTCATAAGTGCTGCCATGACAAGCACACACAACCCACAAACCACAAGAAACCCAAACTGCTGAGGAAAGGGCCTTAGCTTTGAGTAACAAAGAGCTGACATAAGTAAGGAATATTTCTCTTCCCTGTTCATGGTTATAAATGCATGTTTATTCTCTAACAAAATACAGATATATGTTTTCCTCTAAAATATTTTAGAATTATAGAGTGGTTTGGGTTGGAAGGGGTCTTAGAGATCATCCAGTTCCAACCCCCTAGCATGCAGGGACACCTTCCCCTAGGTCAGGTTCCTCAAAGCCCTTTATGTTTTTATTTGAAATAATACTACTCATGAAAAACCTGATTCTAACAATTTGTTGCTTATTTCATTCCCTCCTTTTCTCAAACAGCCATTATTGGATCATATTTATTTATTTCTCTGCATTAATGAACCTTACACTGAACAAGGTTTAGAAACCACTACCATTAACCCATTATCAGCTAACAGTGACCATGGCTTGTTAGAGTTGCTGAGAGTCTGAAAGGAGAGCAGTAGGGTCTGTAGGTAGAATTCCTTTATTCTGGAGGTCCACAGACATCCATGTGGGTCTCGGGAAGTGCCTACATTATGCTGGTTGTAACTGACTATTCTATATTGTTAAATGAATAGCTCTTCCTACACCAGGTAAGCTGGCAGTCGTGCTCCCCCATCTTTGAAAATAACAGTCTGAGCATGCTTTCTAATATTTGATGACTATTTATGAAATAAGCATGTAATATAGGCATTAGTATAGTTATTATCCAGAACTGATTTTTACAAAACTCTCTGATTTTGACATAAAAAAAAAAATTCTTCCATTTTTGTAACACTTAGACATCTACCTGATTTAAGAATGCAAGCAGAGAGGCAACCCTGGGAGTGCCAAAGAATGTACATACAAATATCAAAGTCTGAAATGGATCTATAAATGCTAAAGTCAGAAATTATTTTTAAGGACAAGAACTGAGATTAAATCAACTTTCTAGAAAATGAGTAACATATATGTCAGGTTCAAATTTCAACAAAGACTGAACAGCAACTACAACATTTAGGGCAAGTGAAGTTAATTATTTACTCCTTTCACATCTAAATACTTTTAAGTCATCTTTGCTAAAGAATGGCACTGGTTATAAGTATGCAAAAATCCATTATTCCTGCTTTGATGATTTTCAGGTACACTTTCACTGGAATTTATACCTTTGAATCACTTATCAAAATTCTTGCAAGGGGCTTCTGCTTAGAAGGTTTTACTTTTCTGCGAGACCCATGGAACTGGCTTGACTTCAGTGTCATTTTAATGGCGTAAGTGGTTCAAGAACTTTTTAAGCTTTTAGGGCATGAAATTAGTGGTAAATATTATTATAATAAATGTATTTATTTAAACATATTTAATTTTTGCAACCTTTGAAGTTTAGACACTGTATCACACATTTTAGTATTCATAAATCAAAGTAAAATACAGCAGAAGCCGAAATGGAGTGTCAGCCACTAGTGTAATTACTGCTGCGGGACACTAATTTCATGTCCTACTTTTTTCTGCTCACCAGAAATGAAGCCATCCCTTTGACTTCATGTCACCATCCCATTACAAGCTAATTAGTTTAACTAGATTTTCAAATACAAATCAGTGAGTTTCACTTCAATGACATTTAAGCAAAATTGATGAAAATAATTATTAAAGCGAAATGTACTGAAGAGACAGGTAAATTTTGAAGTATGATTGCTAGTATTGCCACAGAGGTTTTGAAGACCCACATAATTAGTATAAGCTCTGCCTCAATTCTGAATAACTGTGATTTAATCCTACAGGTATGTAACAGAATTTGTAAACCTAGGCAATGTTTCAGCTCTTCGAACTTTCAGAGTATTGAGAGCTTTGAAAACTATTTCTGTAATTCCAGGTAAGAAGTAGTTGGTGTAAGGTGTTAGGCCCCTCGTATCTCCAACTGTTTTTTGTGTGCTGTCATTGTGTTTGTGTGTGAACTCCCCTATTACAGATATGTGACAGAGTTTGTGGACCTGGGCAATGTCTCAGCGTTGAGAACATTCAGAGTTCTCCGAGCTTTGAAAACAATATCAGTCATTCCAGGTGAGAGCGAGGTTAAACACCGAGGCTGACTTTCGCTGCATTGAATTCACTTCCTTTGAGCATAAGTCTTGCTGTTTGCTGCTCATGTTGCCAAAAAAAAAAAAAAAAAAAAGAAAAAAAAAAAAAAAAAGAGAAAGAAAAAAAAGGCATGGATCATTAACCTAGATTATGATTCTTTGCCTTTTCAGCATTAGCTTCTTTTATTTTGCAAAATCAGCCTTTGAGTTTAACAGAGTCTTGCATGAAACACAAAATATGAGGCCTATGGGTTACTTTGCTTTGTTTTTCTGCATTTTATTGTGACAAATTGCCTCTACATTGCAAAAGCTTTAGTGCTATGGCTTTCTTGGTTTTGAAATTTTTCCTTTATTTTACCACTTAAAATTGACATTAGTCTTAAAAATAAGCAAGTAACAACAAAAGAAGATACCAAAGAGGAAATAAATGATGCACAGGAAAATTTATCAAATGCAAACCATTTTTTTTATTCAAAACTTCTTGCAATTCTATCTCATGCTGTCTTTGCACTGTTGTGAAGTCATTCTTAGTATTAACTGGAAACTGAATTATTGGCAAAATATTTAATGCAGAGAAAAAATAGGAAATGCAATCAAATCTGTTCTAGTAAAGCATGATTGATAAAGTTTCCTGCCTGAGAATATTATTATGTATTTGATTTATTGGAATATATGTACATTGCTTATTCATAAAAAGGAATCTTTCTTTCATTCATCTTCACAAGCTCTGAGGCTGCTCTTGAAGCTTTTACCTTTTGGAAAATAAAAAACAATTTCTTTTTAAGTGTCTGCATGGCCTCTTAGTTATATAGGAAGGGCAAAGATGCTCTTTGATAATTCTATGGATTTTTTTTCTTTGCAGGCTTGAAGACTATTGTAGGAGCCCTGATTCAGTCTGTGAAGAAGCTCTCGGATGTGATGATCCTGACTGTGTTTTGTCTGAGTGTGTTTGCACTGATAGGGCTGCAGCTGTTCATGGGCAACTTGAGGAATAAATGCCTGCAGTGGCCTCCAGACAATTCTACTTTTGAAATAAACATTATTTCCTACTTTAACAGCACAATGAATGAAAATGGTACATTTGTTAATATGACAGTGAGCACATTTAACTGGAAGGATTACATTGAGGATGAAAGTAAGAATGTCTGATATAACTATTTTAATATATTTGTGGCTAAAATATGTAACTATTTGTGACCAAACAAAGAACATTGAATTGTTTGTATTTCTGCCTTATGTAAAACTGCTTACGGTCACTGATTAACAGAGATCAAACACATACAATAAAAAATACAATAACCAGAAAGGTTCCAAAACAAGCTACAAAGTGATCAGTAGCTAGCCACTTTGATTTAACATAATTTATTTTTATTTTACTTTGTATCACTTTCAAGTTTATTTGATTTATTCATATATATTTCTAATGCTTTCTACACAGCTCATTTTTACATTTTGGAAGGACAAAGAGATGCCCTACTTTGTGGTAATAGCTCTGATGCAGGGTAAGACCCTTTCAAAATTCTCTGTTATGCTCTGTAGAAAAAGCAGTAACATGAAACCTGATTGCAACTCCGTATTTAGCAGGGTTACAGAACTGATGGAGTTTTGCAGCTAAGCAAGAGTTTCTTAAGTCAAAATGTTTCACTCTCTAGCTGAACAAAATGCTTATTAACAACCTTTTTCCTGCTTGATTGAAAAATTAGGTTGGTTTTATTGATAAAATCTGAAATTTTGTAAAATCTCCTTCTGGTCATTTATTGACTGAAGAAAGTAGGAGGAAAGTAGAACTGAGAAAGAGAACATGTAAAATATTTAAAAAGCACAGCAGTGACTTCATAGTTCAAGACTGAATCTTTTTTTTTTTTCAAGCCTAACTCTTTCACTTCTGGAAAATTCTGCCATTTACAGGTACCAAATTATGAGCATAGAATTGTTAGCTGAACTTGGATGCCTGACTGGCAACAGCGAAGGGGTTTACTAAAAATATATGTATCAGCATTATGAAGGGAAGCCTTAATACTACAATTCGATTTAGATAACAATATTGTTTAATCTGTCTGTAACCTTAACAACATTTTAGCAATTATTTCTGCCAGGAAATAATTCATTTGAAATAAAGATTTTATTTGTAAAATGTAATTGAAGAAAATTTTAATATTTAGGTCATTTCAACCAATGAGCAGATGGAAAGGGTATCTTTCATTTACTATTTTATTAGTTAATTTCTTTGGATTATTTTTCTGAATTAATTTAATTGTAATTTGTGTATTTTGTGTGGAAAATAATGCATATTGTTCCAAAAGATAATGCATATTTTCTAGAAGGGAATAAAAATTGTGACTAAAGTCCTCTGTTTGGTTTTCACATAGTCAATGCCCAGAAGGATATATATGTGTGAAAGCTGGTAGAAACCCCAACTATGGCTACACAAGTTTTGACACCTTCAGTTGGGCTTTTTTGTCACTGTTTCGGCTAATGACTCAGGACTTCTGGGAAAACCTCTATCAGCTGGTAAGAAATTTTTATGACATAAAAAAGTAAACTGTTGGTGACCTCCAAAATTACGTAAATAGGCTTATTTTTACATGAGCTGGAAGCATAATGCTGTTGCATTGAATAAGTGATGGAATAAGATATAGATATGCTTTCTACTCCCTAGACTCTTCGTGCTGCTGGGAAGACATACATGATATTTTTTGTTCTGGTGATTTTTCTGGGCTCTTTCTATCTGATCAACCTGATCCTGGCTGTGGTCGCCATGGCCTATGAAGAACAGAATCAAGCGACAATGGAAGAAGCAGAGCAGAAAGAGGCAGAATTTCAACAGATGCTGGAACAACTGAAGAAGCAACAGGAAGAAGCTCAGGTAATGATGGAATGGTTGTACTTTCTGAACAACCTTGCTCTTAAGACAAGGAAAAAAAGTCTTATATGATTAAGAAGATGTACAAATTATGCAATGAATTACAGAAAATAAAAGGTCTTGTTTACCATGCAAGTTACAAAAGTGGAAATAGCCAATGAAAACCAGGAACTAACCAAATAGTGAAAAAAGCAAGCTAATGGTACAGAAAAGAATGTTACTTCATTCACCAAAAGACTGTAAAAGTAAAATTTTTGTGATAAGAGTGCTCTAGAAACCTGACTTTAAGTAGTCATAATTAATGCGGCTTTTATGTTACAGATCAAATTAAATAGCATGAACAAAGTCCAGTGACGTTACTTTTGGTTTACATCTGAGTGAGAATTGCCAAGCTTGCTGTACTTAATAGTTCTCTCCAAATATTAATCAAATAGAAGGATTGTAATCAGTGTTCCTTAAGGTTTATATCCAGCAAGGTACTTAAAAATATCCCTAATTGACACTGTAGTAATCAGAAGTTTATGTATTCTTCATCAAAACCATCTGAGCAATAACAAAGATATTACTTCCAAATTCTTTTAAAGTAATCTTTGTTTCCTTTGAAAAGAGAAGAAAATTATTTGAAGTTTTATGAGAAGACATTTTAATAGATACTTCTGTGAAAGACTGTCTTGTCCAAAAGTAAAATATATGCAGGAGTTCAGGTCTGTGAGTCAGGCATCTAATTTCTGGACTGATTTCCATTGCTTTTCAAATGGCATTTAGTAATTTTCAACAGGACAGTGTTCATAAAATGCTAGTAATAATACATTTGAATCTTCTCTGAAACTATATTTTTGGTAGTACTTTACAGATACTTCCACTAAGTTAGAATGACTCCATAAAATGCTAATAAAAAGGGAAACTCCCCGTCTTTTGATTGAAAAGAATCTCTATGTATGATGTGTGAAATCTAATTAGCATATCTTTATTTTAGTCATTAAACCTTATCCCTTCCAAATTACTAAAGAAAGAGTAGAATGCTGCAAAACTCAAATTTAGCAAGGTGGAATGTCATCAAAGTGTATGTTGCTTGGTTTTTCTTAAATCTGGTATTTTAATGCCTTAAAGATAGCCTAAAGATAGCAGGAGGTTCATCTAGATGTTTATATGTCCGAGAGTGGGGAAAAATGAAGCTGATCCAGACTTAGAAAGAAGAATAGAATATGAAACAGAGATTATAAGTAAAGTTGAATAAAGACCCTGGAAAGTAGTATCTTTTAAAAGGAGTGACCACTACATTCATTATAAATAATGCATTATTACAGTCAGGATCTCTTTTGTTTGTGAAAATGTTAGCAAAAAGTAGGCAGTAAAAGGTGGATCACTGAAGTGTTGAATTAGTTGCTGAGGCAGAAATTAGTTTGGGACCCATCTCTTCAGCCCCTTGACACTGAACCTATTCATCCACAAACTTAAGTCATCACAGTGGTCTTTGGATTGCTCCACTTGTTTGACCTTTCCTGTTAGTATTATGAAGTAGATGGGTGATGACTCAGCATCTGCTGCCTTTGTTTCTGTTAGAGTCTTTAAAGGATGATATTCTGAACCAGTATGACAAAATTTTGAGTATTGCTTTTTTAGTTTATAAACACTTCAGAATCCTTTTAATACTCCATTTTAGCAGAAAAAGTCTGTATCAAGTCAACTTCTATAGCATGGGTTGTATATAGTAGCAAAGAAAGACATAAATTCATACTATGAGCTTTCAAACTATCCTGTCCTGCTGTAGAGAGATATGTCATCATTCCTGAAATACTTGGCAATGAATATAATATGTTTTGTTGGATAATTACTAGTCATCTTTGTTATATAACCCTAGTCTCTTGCCATTTATCACACCAACCTTTTTTGTAAGCTAAGAGCAGCCTATCATCTTCCCAAAGATATTTTCTAGTACAGAATTTCATAGCAATCTCCCACAGTTCTTTCGAGGAACAGCACTGGACATACTCCCAATTCTTCTTTTTTTGATGACTTAAAGAACTTTCCTCTAATGAACCAAAACAAGTCGGCTGACCACTGTAGTTAAATATACTGGTCCTTAGTTTTGGGATGACTCTGCTCCAGTAAGTCACCTCACCCCTTTCCATCAGAGAAGAAATCTAAACTTATTTTTTTCTCTCAGGCTGTAGAACCAACAGGCAACAAATGTACCTTTGCATATCTATAGCAAAGACCTAGAGTGCAGATACAGTGGGACTTGTGGGAGGGAAAACATGAAGAGGGAGGCAGAGCTTGAAGATGCGTCTAGAGGGTGTGCCTGGTACCAGCAAAGGCAGAAGGAAAGTAAAGTAAATTGTTCTTGCTGTGAAGACAATGAGGAAAGGCTGGATTCAACTACTTTCAGGGTGCTAGTTGGATTTTGATACATTAACTCACATGATGAATGTTAGGCATTAGTTTTCTCTGTAAGAGCTGAGAAAGGATCACCTGAATTAGACCATGATGTAGGGCTTTTCTCAAGAGAAAATGGAATAACAGGTCTGAAATACATGAAAAAGCACTATGTTAACATTTCTCTGATTATTTTTATTTTAGAAGAGTATCTTGTGCAGCAATTCTTTAACAAATTGTGTAGCTATTCTGCTGAAGTTGGTTCTTCAAATAGATGATGCTGCTAAACACTGAAGAGCTGTACAACTCAATAGTTTGTCTTCAGTGCAATTTGTTTGGGTATATTTACACACTGAAGAGTGTACAAAGAGTGTTATTATCACAGGGATAATAAAAACCAGTTGATAAAAGACTGTAAAATTACTCTTTTTTTTGACCTACTAAGAATACTTTGCTTTGTAACCTGACAGACAACAGCAGCAGTAGCAGCAGCATCGGTTGCATCAAGAGATTTCAGTGGTGTAGGGGGATTAGGAGAACTCTTGGAAAGTTCTTCAGAAGCATCAAAGTTGAGCTCAAAGAGTGCTAAAGAAAGAAGAAATAGAAGGAAGAAAAGAAGACAGAAAGAAATGTCTGAATCAGAGGACAAAGGAGATACTGATAAATTCCCCAAATCCGAGTCAGAAGACAGTTTCAGAAGGAAAAGTTTCCGCTTCTCCACAGAAGGAAGTCAACTGACATATGAGAAAAGGCTCACATCTCCTCACCAGGTACAGCACTCCATTTTACTAAGTCATGTGTGTCCACTCTACTTTTATTTACACTGATAGAACAGCAGGTTTACATATTGGAAGTCATGTAAATGGTGAGTGAAGGAAAAGTTAGTGGTCGTACCATTCACAGTGTGAGATGGTTTGACCCATTTTATTAGTAAAGGGATAAAAACAATATATCAAGAATAACTGTAAACTTAATTTACACATTTCTGAAAATGTATTCCTGAGGATGTGTCTAGTAGACTGGAGAAAGAAATATTATTATTCATATATTTGCATTAATCAACCATAGGTTCTCTGTTCTGGATCCATTTAAAACCTATACAAATATGTGGGGCTCTTAGAAGACTGCAACATCAAAATACGCTGCACAGGAAATCCCACATTACCATTAGTTTCTATTATTTTCCTTAATTAGCTTCTTTAACATGTAGATAATGAGAAAAGCAGCGCTAGTACTGCACAATAAGGACAAACTACATAGGGATTGTTTGGGCTTGTGTGTATAAGAATTTAGTCATGCTGTTCTTTTTCATTAAAAATTCATTATACATGATGGAGAATCATTGCAATCATAGGAAAAAAGTAGTTTATGAAGGACCTCTGAAAATCATTTAATGCTAAGTTCAAAGCTCTACTCCCATAAATCAAAGGGTCTCTTCTGTCACTTAAGAATACACCCTCTGTACTTGGCACCGGTGAGGCCACACCTTGAATCCTACGTCCAGTTCTGGGTCCCTCGGTACAACACAGACATGGAGGTGCTGGAGCAGGTCCAGGGAAGGGCTGGTGAAGGTCTGAAGAGTGAGTTATATCGGGAGCAGCTGAGGGACCTGGGGGTGTTTAACCTGGTAAAGAGGAGGGTCAGAGCAGATCTTACCACTCTCTACAACTCCCTGAAAGGAGGTTGTGGCCAGGCAGGAGTCAGCCTTTTCTCCCAGGCAGCCAGTGACAGAATAAAAGGAAATCGCCTCAAGAAGTGCTAGGGGAATTTCACGTTGGACATCAGGAAGAATTCCTTCATGGAAAGGATTGTAAAAAATTGGAATGGACTACTCCAGGTGGTGGAGTCAGCATCCCTTGAGGTGCTCAAGAAATGACTGGATGTAGCACTTAGTGCCATGGTCTAGTTAATGAAGTGGTAATCAGTTAAAGGTTGGAATTTATGATCTTGGAGGTCTATTCCAGCCTAAATGATTCTGTGTTACCTTTGCTTATTTCAAGGCTACATAGAGTTTTGGCATTTTTAGAAAATATCACTCAGAATGCATCTCTTCAAAGTGATAATGCGGTCTGAGCCAAAAGATGACATTCACCTATGAATACCACCCATGTTGAGAATAACTTATTAATTAAAGACTCTCTTGATAATTGTTTTTGCAGCTGTAACAAATCTTTGGGGCAAAAGTTGACAGCACACAACTAAAACTTAAGTGCCACAAGAGTGAAAGAATTGCAAACAGTAGAACTGGTAAAGGAAGAGCTCATTTGTTTTGTTAGCCATGTAGTGTATCTCTGGTGAGACAGGGTCCCCAGCATGAAACAATGAGGCAGAGTGGTATGGGGAGATAATCGGCTCAGTTGGCCCCTCCAAGGGGTTTTGTCCTTTGATACCATATCCCATATGCAGATGAACGATGCAGTCTGCCAGAGAAGTCAAACCTTCCTTTCAGTCCTTACTTTCCAATAGCATGGAGACATATATATTTCTGCCTCCACATGTGTTAAAATTGCAGCCATTTTGGCTTTTATCTTTCGTCTCAACGCTGCAGGGACCTGCAGAACAGACATTACTTCTCCCAAATCCCTGAGGGGGCTGATCCAATTAGCTGTGCTCAGACTGTGGTAACACATATGGGAAAGATTGGCCTGCAAATAAAATGTAGCAGCCATGGGAACATTCTCTAAAAGAACAAGGGTATCACTGGTAGTCAGATGAAACCCTGGTGAGCATGTGATTTTCTGAGGGACTGTAGGTTGGCCAGATATATTTACAAGGAAATGTAAAAAGGGTGTAGCAATTTACCGCTTTGTCAGAATTCAGTGTCATATTCCATAGAAGCTAGGGATTTTTTTTGGATAAAATTATCTTTCAGTGTAAGCAAAACAGCACTTTTTCTCCAGCCAAGTTTACATAAATGGGCTAGAAAAACCATTTGGCTGATATTTTTCAAGTAACTCAGCCTGAGGCTGACAGTCAGCATAGAAAATTTCAGCCCAAACTATTAAAATTTGGTAGAGCTGTAAGAGCAGAAAAAAATACATCTCATAATGGTAAACACCTGCCAGCCCTTATAACAGGCAGTTCTACCAGTTCAGCACATTATGTGTGTGTATTTATGTATCTCACTATGCATATAAAGAGATACATATGGTTTGATATATGTATATATATATACAGTGTTTTATTTTCACAGTATTAAAATAGGTTTATATAATATGGAACAGTTTTCACTTTCACTTTAATTATCCTAGGATAAAACCCACTACTATTACATATGAGCACTTTCTGCCTCCAAAAATAGTGGGAAAAGTGAGAATTATCTCAAACCAGGTTTTTGATGCACCAAGATGTGAAGACTTGTACAAATACAGCATTGAAGAAGGCTGAATGCCAGGTCACTTTTCTCCACAATTAGTACTCGTTTTATTTATTCATGAATGCTGTTAATAAATTATGTAGCAAGGGAGAAGAACACTTCATTAACCAGCTTCTCCTGTAATTAAAAGATGAATTACCAACAACCACTGATTTATTTTTCTCACTTTTAAGAGAATATCTTTAGGTAATGGTGTCCTCTGGTGAGTACTTGCTTTGAGCTGCCCAATGACCAAGTGGTGGTACCTTCTGGCAGGTGTGTGCAGCCTGCTATAGCCCAAGCTAAGAGTGCTGCTACTGTCCCTCCAAAGCTTCCCCAGGCTGTCACCTCTGTCTTCTAGTTATTGTATATATATATCCCACACTATATATGTTTCCCACACTACTGAGCCTATTGTGAAGAGGTCAGTCAAGTTCCTTACATCTGTTGAGAATTATTTCAATGCTGAACTTAAAATCACTTCTGCATTTACCAAATAAAACAGAAAACAATGATCACTGAGCATTATCAGTTGCTATCCCTAGGAATCCAGGTGATAAAGAAGAGAAGTAAAAACCTTTGAGCTCTGTATTCTAATAGAAGGAATAAAATACAAATACCTGCAAACCCTGGATAGTGATATTAAAAACTGTATCCAGCCCAGTCCACACCAGTTCAACACACCTTCTTCCCTCAGAACTGTTCAACCTTGCTTATGTCTTTTGAACAACTTTTCCTCAGTTCTGCTACATTACCTTAAAAGAATTTTTACCCTCTACTTCAGGTACCCTGGTGAACACATTCTCCTAATGGACATGCTTATACTATGGAAGAAAAAAGTGACTATCCTTCCTCCAGCACTGTAATTATTCTGTGCAAAGCAAAGAACTTACAACTTCAGTTCTAATGCTGTTTTTTGTTTGTTTGTTTGTTTGTTTGTTTTAAATCTTTTACAGTCTTTGTTAAGCATTCGTGGTTCTCTGTTCTCACCAAGGCGCAACAGCAAAACAAGCATTTTCAGTTTCAGAGGTCATGCAAAGGATATAGGATCTGAAAATGACTTTGCTGATGATGAACACAGCACTCTTGAAGACAATGAGAGCAGAAGAGATTCTCTCTTTGTTCCAAATCGACATGGAGAACGGCGCAACAGTAACATTAGTCAGGCAAGTGTGTCATCTAGAATGATACCAGCCCTTCCAGTAAATGGGAAGATGCACAGCACTGTGGATTGCAATGGAGTCGTTTCCTTGGTTGGAGGACCTTCAACTCTAACTTCACCTACTGGTCAGCTTATACCAGAGGTAATTATAAGTAAACAGGTAATTATTACATTTTGGTTCAGGCACAGAATTTTCTCTTACTCCTCATGTCTGCATTCCTTATAATTTCTTAAAGAAATAATTTGCAATAGTTTCTAAGTAAAAAAACATAAAGGAAAGAAATCCTCAACCACCTTTGTCTAAGCCTTAGTAAAGTATTACATTCTTCTTGCTTTCAGCAAGAGATCTGCACATAGAAAAAAAGATTAATTGAATTGGACAATTTATATATAGTTTCAGTTCAACAAAGGTAGAAATTCAATATATAAATAAGGCTATACCTTGGAAATATGTACAGGAAAACACCTACAGAATTAAACAGAAGATGGTCACTACTCTCGTGAAAGTTACTAGAAATATCCCTTTCTGAATTTTTCTCAAGGAATTTTTTCTCATACCATTCATGAGAAAAATATGTACAATTCCTATGTATCTTTTCAATGATATAACATTTCAGTCCCAGTTTCAGACTTCTGTAAGCTAAGATGTTCTTTCAAACATTCCAATAAGCAAGTTTTTTCTATACATAGTACTTTATATATTATTATCATCACTAGCAAGATACCTAGCAAAGATTTTGTTCAGCCAGTCATTTAAATGTGAGCCACCCTTGAGTCCACATTGTGTTGGTACTGGGTACTCCAGTTGATTATTTGTAGCACTGTACAAAATTCCCACTGAGTTCCTCAATAAAGAAGAAAGAAATCCTGACAAGAACAGAAATATTCAGCGTGTCATTTGATTATCACTGCAATATTTATGCAGTAAATACTGCTAGTTGGCTATTGAAAAGGATAGTCTAATTTCTCAGTATTTCATTTACAGGGCACCACCACAGAAACAGAAATAAGGAAAAGAAGACTGAGTTCATACCAAATTTCCATGGAAATGCTGGAAGAGTCTGCTGCAAGACAGAGAGCAATGAGCATAGCCAGCATACTTACAAATACAATGGAAGGTATTTGATGCATTTTATCTGACAGGCAGCTCAGCAAAGTTCTGCTAACTACATGTACAGAGACATTATTTACATAATTTCCTTTGTAAATGTAAAACTGGACATGCAGAGTCCCTGAACATCAGATACAAAAGGCTTTTGAGCATTTCTAAGGTCATTTACATAATCTAAATGCTTAGCCATTTATTTTTCATGACACCTTCCAAAATATTATTCTACTGTGTGGACTAACAGAGATAAAGTAATGATAGCTAGGGGATTGCCAGAGCCTCAAACAGAAAATATAGGGATTTTTTCCCGTTAGACATCAGCAGGAAAAATCAATTAAGACAACCCAGGACTTGCCACAATAAAGGCATTGATGTGCTAGAACAGTCATTTCCCTTAGGCTTTAAATACAAGGATAGACAATAGGAAATTGGAATGAGAAAGATAAAGAAAAAAACCCTCAAATGTTACCAACCCATGCCAATGCCCACAAAGTGTCTTAAGCACTTCTTAAATTTTCTTAGTTATCAAAGATTTTTTTAAAATTTCATTTTCTATGTGAAAAAGCATACTTTTGGGGATTTTTTTTTCTTATTTACTGGAAACTGAGTATGCTCACTCTTCACACATATGCAATTAAATTATTTTTATAAGCTTAAAGGATCTATCTGCTGTATACTGGCAAAGTGTGGCAGATGTTGGTCAGACCAACCTTGCATATTGAACATGTATCTAAAAAGACAAGAAATTACCAGGAAACTTTACAGTGTTACTAAGCCAGTATGAAATATAATTTTGAAATTAGTTCTGAAGCCCTTTGCTCTCAGATAAATAAACAGATCACAAACTAGCTGTAGTCAGAAACATAAAGTTCATATCACCTATTTTCTTCAAGAGAAAATTCTTCTCACAAACATGTACCTTTCTGTGTTTGTCTCAGAGCTGTTGGTACCTCTTAATTCTCAGAGTGCAACTCTTGGTTCTCCTCTCTGTAAACACGGTATCTCTTTAGAGAGTGCTCCATTGTTCCTCCAGTTAAATAGTTTGTCCTTCCATTCTCCTGACCTGAAAAAACATGTCAATGTAAACTAAATTGTCCTAATAGTCATCTCCTTACCCATGTCTGGTTTCCACCATTTCAGAAGTTGCTAAGTGCAGTAATGGAGTCTTCTGTGTCAACTCAGCATCCCGTATGAGTGGTCACTTTTGTCCAAGGCCAGTCCTACCCTGCCTTTCCGCATTCTGAGTTGCACATTCAGAAATGTGATTACACTACCCAATTCACCTTCTCCTTCGGAAGTACTGTCTTTATTATGGTTTATAAAGGCCACAGAAAGCTTTAGCTACTTATGATATCCTTTTCTGCCTGGAGAACTTGTTTGTTTCAATAGTTTGAAAGCTTTTAACTTCCAGTAATTCCACCCATATAAGACAATATTAGAGGCTTTTAACTTCCAGTAATTCCACCCATATAGGACAATATTAGAGGCAAAAATCAATCCATTGGTCCTGAAAGTGCAGATTTTTGCAGTAAATCCTTATTAGCAAATTTGTGATACAGCTATTATAGCAACATCACCCATAAGTGTCACGATGACAGACATTTCTCTGTGCTCTAAGGGATGCCTGAAAAACGGGAAATTTCAGAGTTCGGTTGATGCCACTATGCAGAATTTTTATCAAAACTGTTGTGGACATCTCTTACGTATTTTGTAGTCTAAGTTTTTCTCACTTAAGCAATCATCAATCTTCCTTCTACACTGTCCTCAAACATTAGGTATTCATCCTTGCTATTATTAACTTAGAAGAAGTTACAATTCTTCTGTAACTTGGACAATATTGACAGTGAAATGGAAGAAAAAATAGTTTCCAAATATTCTAATTGAGAGCAGTTGCTGAACAGAGTTCTGCTGATACTAATGTTGCTCTGTTTTTCAGCTGATACAGACTGGAACTGTACAAGACATTTTCAAACAAAATTAAATGACAATTTAAAAACAAGAAAATGGGCATGCAATATATTAAAAGTATCAATTCAAATAAGAAATTATAGATATGCACACCAAATCATTTCTCTGATATTGTAGTGTTTCAGTGTAGTAGCAAATACAACACTTCTAGTATCTCAAATAAAAGTATGTTCTCATGTTATATACTTACCACTAAAAATGTGAATCCTTTATGAAGCTTATACCAAGTATATACAGCAGCTCACTGACAAGTGAGTCATGTTGAGTTTTTATATCTAAAATTGAGATATCTGCTGTAAGCAAGTCAAGTAAACTAAACAAAATGTCTAGGTTCTCCATACTGTCATGGGAAAGACCTCTTTAGACAGATGTCTCAGATTATTTACTCTTTAGTGAATGGACTTCACTGTCCACTGGTTGTAGAGGATCTTAAATAAATTAGATGCCTTACTTTAAATTGGCTAAACATGGGTGAGGGAAATCCCATGTTACTTAGAGCTATTTATTTAATTGTTATAATCTTTTTCCATATTTAAACAAGAACTAACACAGGATATATTTGTAACATCCAATCTTTTCTATTTTTTTTTTTTTTTCAGAGCTTGAAGAATCTAGACAGAAATGTCCACCATGCTGGTACAGATTTGCAAATACTTTCTTGATCTGGGATTGCTGGAGTCCATGGTTAAAAGTAAAGCACATCGTCAATTTAGTTGTGATGGATCCATTTGTTGATCTTGCTATAACTATTTGCATTGTTTTAAACACCTTGTTTATGGCCATGGAACATTACCCAATGACAGAACAGTTTAGCAGTGTCCTTTCTGTGGGGAACCTGGTAAGTAGTTTGTCATGCACTACTTGATGTAAAAGTACTTTCTTCTAAAAGAAGAAATGTATAAATGCATTGAATTTTTTAAAATATATTCCAGAATTTCTTTTTGTAATCAGTTTAGAAATGGGATATATGATTTTCACAGGTGAAGTGATTTTTTACTGGAGCCTTTATCATTCAGGAATCTTTTTTAACTAATATAAAAAAATAACTGAATATGTGTGGAAATGTAGTCTTCACTGGAATGCCACATTTTTTTAAATCTACCTTGGGTTTTTCTTTCAAATGTTAAGATAGATTATGCTGTTTTTAGCATGGTACTGATATTACATCACAGAAAATATTTTTCTTTCGTACAAAATTGATTAAATATTCAATGTTGGAATTTATCTTGGAATTTTTTTTCAATTACACTACAATGAAAATACTTTTACAAAATAGGCATGCTTGACACTGTCTGCTGGACTGCCCAGTCGTCCGCAGGCGTCAAGACATGCGTACCTGGGTAGGCCAGGCCGCTTGTGTCCCTAAAATCCAGGTGTTCGGTTTGCCCAAGACCCCAGCTGGGGCTGGCAGCAGATGGTGTTACCAGAGCGAGCATGGCGGAGGTAAAGAAGGAGAGAGGGGCGCAAATGTTCCTGCAGTTTGTGTCCTTAGTCCCTGTTCCCAAAACCAAGTCAACAGCAAGCGGAGAACACAAAGAGCAAGCACTGACACTTGGTGGGGGGGTTTTAAGGGAGACAGAAGGGGGAGGATTCAACAGGGAAGGTCCAATACAGAAAGATTGCATAACTGCAAATGCCCAATGGAATGAAACAGGGGGAGGAGTACATTCAAACGAACAAATGAGGATACAGAGAACACAGAACTTTCCAGCACTTAACGCATACTAAAAAAATCTAATGCATAGGGAAATAGCTGGGAGGGGAAAGGGGTGTAAGCTAGGAGGATAAAGGGGTGTAACCAAAGCCTTGATGGACAATTCAAAGGGTGGGGATTGTGGGGAATTCTCCAGCCTCACCTTCTCCCTCCCCCTCTGACTCACTGACCAGAGGGGGAAAGTCCACCCAACTGATCTCATTGATTTTCATAGAGAAAGCAGATTGGGTCACTGCCACACATGCTCCCAAACTTCTTTGTTGTGCTGCACAAACCACTGATCGCTACTCAGTGCAAGAAAGTGTTGAGTTAAATTCTGGATTTAAAACCACTAAGAAGCATTTATAATTTCACATTTGGCACTTGGAGATATTTCAAATAACATTATCGCCCTGAAGTTCATTTTCCTAAAAGGCAGTAACTGTCACATAGCTTGGTAACTATGTGTGACATAGTTTATATTCTTACAAAAGGCCCGGTACAGGAAGCTCCAACTTCCCATGTCTACAAGACAGACTTTAGAGAGTCTGTGCTTAGACAGTCTGACATTAGAGAGGATCATCTAACACTTCTGTTTAGACTGTAAACTAGGACAAAACTTGCTGTCAAGTCTTCTTTTACTTTACTGGACTATCCTTGTCAAACAGGACTGAAAACACCAGGTCACATCACATCATCTGCTGGATGTCCAGCACACACCAGGAGCTTCTGACTGGTCAATAGCTTTTTATAGGTTTATCGAACCTGTGTCCTACTATATATATCCTGATTTAGTAACCTGTTTTCAGTGTTTAGAAATACTTTGATGCCATTTGGAGACAGCAATTAGATGTGTTTTATAGTAATAGGTAAGAACTCACTGGATTAAAAATTTTTCCTCAGGTATATAAATTTCACATAACAATTCATTCCATTTTGTTTTAGGTATTCACTGGGATATTTACAGCAGAAATGGTACTAAAGATAATTGCCATGGACCCTTATTATTACTTCCAAGAAGGCTGGAATATTTTTGATGGTATTATCGTTAGCCTTAGTTTAATGGAGCTTGGTCTTGCAAATGTTGAAGGATTATCTGTTCTTCGGTCATTCAGATTGGTAAATGCCTTGATAATTAAATACTTGCATGGAATTATCTCACTTAAAATTTTAACAAATGTGGGTGCCTGTAATAATTACCGTATTTTGTAAATATATACTTCAATGGCTCCAATTATTTTTCATATGTGCCTAATTTGCAAGCCATGTTTGGTAAGTACACGTTTAAGGTGTTTGATATCTTTTAGTATCAAACTCTCCTATTGATCTTCTATCCAACTGATATCCTTTGCCAACATAAGATTAAATGCTACCTTTTAAGAATTTTGTAAATATTTACACTGATTTCATTAAGAATCATCAGAGCTGAATATCTGTAAAAACATACATATTGTCACCAGCATAAAGAATCATAGCATTTTTAGTCTTTATATTGTGAACATTACTTTGTGTTACTTGTGAGGAACTTAAGCAGATTCTCTCTTCACATTTATTTTATGGGCACCAACAATAAATTTTTAGTAACTCCATTACATATAACAGAGCTCTAACAAGCTGACTTTAAGATAACACTTACATTGAAATATTATTGAGCTTCAACTAGAAATATATTTGTAATAGTAATTAGAATTGTGCACAAACTAGTTTATAAATGTGTTTACTAGAGGCACAAAATTAATTATTTAGAAGTCTTTATTACCAACAGTTTTCATATTACTTGAAAACCTTATCTCTTAATACATAGAGCAGGAAGTAGTGACTTATTTAGCACTACTTGCAGTGGTACCCAACTTCACATACCATAGTTTGGGTAATGAATATTATTTTTGAGTTAGTGTTTATGATTTGAATGGACATCACAATCAGCATCAAGTTTTTCCTTTAAAAGTTAGCCTCTATTTATCCTCTATTCTCTAAGCATGGAAGGCTTAATATGGTGTTGAGGGAAATGTGGAACAGAGCTAGAAAAGAGGGTAGAGTGACAGTGATGAAAACATGAGAAACTTCTAGAATGTATTTAAGAATTGTTCAGGAATCATCTGTTAGCAGACATTTAACAACAGCAAAATAAAATGTCATACAAACACAAATTATGACTTTTTTTTACTATGTGCATTCCTGAAATGAAATTATAAACAATGCATTTTTGACAAATACTCCATGTTCCCTGCTTTCTATTAAAATAATAATGTGGTTCTACTGACAAACAAATTATCTACAGAAATTGGTATGCCCTGCTAAACAATTTGGACCTAGCTTCTATTTTGTAACTAACACTAATGGTTCGTCTGCGTTTTTGTTTTGCAGCTTCGAGTTTTCAAATTGGCAAAATCTTGGCCAACTCTAAACATGTTGATAAAAATCATTGGTAATTCTGTGGGAGCTCTGGGGAATCTGACCCTGGTGCTGGCCATCATTGTGTTCATCTTTGCTGTGGTTGGGATGCAGCTGTTCGGGAAAAGCTACAAAGAATGTGTCTGCAAGATCTCCAGTGACTGTGTGCTTCCTCGCTGGCACATGCATGACTTTTTCCACTCTTTCCTGATTGTATTCCGAGTGCTGTGTGGAGAATGGATAGAAACCATGTGGGACTGCATGGAGGTTGCAGGCCAAACCATGTGCCTTATTGTTTTCATGCTGGTCATGGTGATTGGAAACCTAGTGGTATGTGATAAACATTTTTGAACACTAACTCTCATGCAGATGTACAGGACTTATGGCTAGGCAATGAAAATATTTGTCAGACTTCTGTTTAGAATGAAAAAATTAATCTGAATGTGCTAAATTTTGGGTAAAAACATATGATAATTCCCTTCTCTTTTTCACACATTTCTATACACAGAAGTACTCTTACTATGGGTACAAGCATTTAGAAGGAAACTAAAATGTCAAATCCAACATCCTATCATGGAAGTGCTGCAGCTAATTTAGAGGTGCTATTTAATTTTAAGTACTGAACTTTTTGGATTATTTGCGTGTAAAAAAGCAAAAATGAAACCACAGTGATTTGCCATCAAGCCTAAAAATGTGTTTGTAACCTTCTAACTTGAAATTGTGCAAGAAACCTTTATAGAAAAGTTTAAATTCAAGCTGACAAGTTAAAATGCAGCATTTCAATTGATAAATATTGAATTGGTGAGAAGTTCCTGGAAATAAGTGTTATAAAAGGAATGTACCATTTACACTTTAAGTTTCTTTTACTGTTAAAATTTGCAGTCAAAATTTCCTGTCAAAATTTTCTTCCTTTGCTTGATATTTTTAACATGATTTAAGTTTTTACAAAATAGAATTCAAAATGTTTGCATCCTAGTAATTTACCTGACCTTGTAACTTGACATTTTATCTTCAGAAATGTGTAGAGCTCCAGAAAGATATTTATGATGAGCAACCTGCTCTACTGATTTTTTTAGAATCATAGAATAGTTTACATTGGATGCAAAGGCCTTTGAGATAACCAAGTACAACTGTTAACTTAGCACTGCCAGATTTAACACTTCTGATGTGTACGTATTTACTATCTAGCTGTATTCTCTCATCTTTTAGGTATTGAACCTCTTTCTGGCCTTGCTGCTGAGCTCATTTAGTTCAGACAACCTTGCTGCTACAGACGATGATAATGAAATGAACAATCTCCAGATTGCTGTGGCAAGGATTCAGAAAGGCATAGATTATGTTAAAAAAAAGATACAGGAGTTCATCCAAAAAGCCTTCGTTAGAAAGCAGAAATCTTTGGAGGAAATCAAAGCACTTGAAGAGCTAAACAACAAGAAAGACAGCTGCATTTCCAATCATACTGCTGTTGAAATAAGCAAAGATCTGAATTATCTTAAAGATGGGAATGGAACCACCAGTGGTGTAGGCACAGGCAGCAGCGTGGAAAAATATGTAATTGATGAAAATGATTACATGTCATTCATAAACAACCCAAGCCTCACTGTGACAGTGCCCATTGCACTAGGAGAATCCGATTTTGAAAATTTAAATACAGAAGAATTTAGCAGTGAATCTGATATGGAAGAAAGCAAACAGGTAGGATTTTTCGTATCTTAACTATTTAATTGTAGTCATATATTTACATGTTTTAATTACATATTTAGAATTGTTTAAAAACTATAATATCCTATGTAAATACATTTCATGTTTTAGAATTTTATGTATTACAATTCAAGGAAAAAAATACTTTATATAATGTTATAGTAGAGGATCCTTAGAGGATACATTTTTAGCACTTTTTTCCTTAAAATTTGGAAGCTATTTGATTTTAAATATGATTATTTCTTTCACAGTTTTATGAAGTTTTAGGACTAGTACACAATTGATAAAGCATTCTTTCTCTAGTACCTACATGTGGTAAGAATTTATGGAATAAGGGTAGAAGGCTAAGGAACAATGAAGGAGTGTAAAGCTTTGCATACTGAAGTGAACTTGAGTGGAGAAAAAATATTTATTTCAATATTTAGGGTAGTTCTAAAAATTAACCCTGAGACATCACAAATCAGTAACATATTCTGGATTATCTAGAAAGTTTTATAATATTTGTACAGACTTTGGGTTCAGAAACCATGGCTGGCTGAAATAAAGTAATCTGGGTACCAATGAATATCATGGTAAAGCAGCAGCTGAAATTATCCTGGAGAGTAGATTGATCTTGTAATATAGATGCATGTGGAAGCAGCTTACTGGAAAGCTTTATGCTGTTATTATTGTGGAATGTGACAGAAGTTGGTCTAGAAAAAACAATGCTGTGTGTTTCAAAATCTAAGTGGCTCAAGTACCAGAAGTGATCATGAACAGGTGCTGAGGTATTCAAGGAAAACTTTGTATGTTGGGGTGGTGATCAGTGACAAAATAATAAATGCATTAGCAGAATCTAATTATATTCAGTGCCATTAGAAATCTAGGAACTTTAAGGTTTAAGGGATCAGGAACCATGGAAAAATTTGTTTTCAATTATATTAGAAGCTTTGATGTGGTGTAACAACTCATTAATTGTTCAGGGTTTGTTTACCATAAAGAAAGTTCTCCTGTAAAGAAGCCCTGCATCCATGACTTTATCATAGCTGTGTATGTGGCGTATTTGCAATAATGATGTATTCCTCAGCAATATGAAACCACACCACATTACATTAATGCATAGCCATGATCCAATGAATCATAGTATGGCGGTTTTGCTAAGGAACATAAAGAGTGTGTATTTATTTGCAGCTGCAAAGAATGTTGTTCTGTATAACAACTATAAGATGAAGAGCAAGATTTTCTATCATAGGAGTTGCTCAGTTATGAAACAAACAGTTTCAATGCAGAGGTATAAGATAGTATAGCAGTAGTGCTTATCCATGGTAATTTTAGAATATAAGAGATACAGAAAGTGTAAAGCAGTGTAAATTAAGAGATCAACTAGTATAAAAAAAAACCCCAAAACATTCAGAGTGACTCTGGGTCTGAGAGTTAAATATTTTTCATGTAAGCTGATCTAACAAAAATTAATTTTCATTTCCAATGAACCTTTAACAAAATTTTCTACGCCTTTTCATATATTCTGATGTTTTTTTAAATGATATTTTACTATATATGTTCTGCTTTCCTTGTGGCTAACTTTGATAAATACAATTATGAGTGCCTTCCTATTAACTCCGTCAAAGTACAAGTCTAAAAATTTCCTGATTATGTTACTTTTTAAAAGGTTCATAATCTGCTTTAGGAAGTTGGGAGGGGCTGTGCAGATACTAAATTTGTGGTTACACATGTTAGCCTCAGCAGTAGAGGAACTTGAGAAGTTCCCATCCACACTTGGCTAGTGATCCCCTGGCAGTCTTTACCACTTTCTCTTCCTCAGTGCTTGTGGGGCTCTGCTATAAGGCAGGTCACTGGTTGTGCCATAAGTATTGGTTTATTTCTTCTTTAAGGCAGATTGAATGGCTCAGTTTACAATGCACTGCCATATATTCTATCAGAATGGCTGAGGAGAAAAAATGCAATGCAAAGGCAAAAACTCCTCTGCTTTCCAGGTGAATATGTGATGTATATACACCCCATGAAAAAGAAGGAAAAGCCCTTCTTGATGTGCTGAGAAGTGCTGAATACCAATTTCAAGCTGATTTTCATGAGTCAATTGCTCTGTTCAACCCCATCTTTGCCTGGTTCAGGCATCATGCCTTTATCTTCTAAGGCCATCCTGAAGTTTCTGGATGGTAATAAATCAAAAGGGATTTTTTAAAATGGACTTGTATGTCTTCATGAAGAGCAACCAATTAATAAGTAATTTGACAGTGAAAATTTCAGGTGACTCTGGGACATCCAGCAGTAAATGATGGATGGTATTTATATTAAGACATTGTGGAGAAATTTTTGGTGGAGTTAGGACAGGTTTAGGACTTCTGTGCAGCCTCAGTATTTCCATAAACTGTAGTAGTCAATACCACTGGGCAACTGGAGCAATAATACTTGCATCAAGTTCTGATCACACACAGCTGTTTATTGTTTAACTGTCTGACATGTATTCATACAGTGCAAGTGTGCATATTGTGAACAGTATCTAATCAGACAGTACCCGGAAAATTGTGAATTCTATATTAATTGTGCTTTCTGCTCTGGATTCCTTATTCCATTCCTTCTGGATGATTTCTATGGAAAGAACAAAGTGGGGTTTTTTTATTGTGTGTATAAAAATCCACTGGCTTTGGGAATATATGAATAGAAGTTCTGGCATGTGACAGGAATTTGTGAAGATTCCCAAGTTTCTCCTACCAACTCAACAATACTGTCGAATCTTTTGCTGCCTTCTGATTGATTGTCTGTTAAGGAAGATAAAGAGTACATTGGTGCAGTGTTTAAGTTACCTCTCTAGAACAGTACACCATCATTTGCTTTGTTTTGCCTCTCAAGGGGTCCCACTGAGAAAACATTCCTGCTAGAAGGCCTGGTCTGCAAAAGGAGGGGTAAGAGATGGGGCAGAACTTTCCCGGCCTTAACTGTGGCAGTACTTAGCACTTAAAATACCCTGAGGAGGTATCCCCTATGATAATGCCCTATTTAACCACAGAGCTGTGGGAAGCTAGATCTGCACAGGAACTGTAAAAGGAACCTATTTTTTTTCCGGGTGTCTTACTGACTGTCACTGATTTTAAGAGCAGAATGATTATTTGAAGTCTGTCATGCTAGAAGTGGGGCATAGCCTCTGTTCCCCTGAGGAATATGCCAGGAGGAGGTAATTACTATAGAAATTGTAACTGTGGGTGAGTGAGGAACAAATTCTAATATTTCCTACTTTTATTATCCAATCTCCTACAGTAGAAAATAACTCTAGCCACCAAGCTTCTTTTGGAAGGCTAGTTCTTTTTTTCCCCTTTCAGGGAAACATGTTCTAATTAATTTGCTAGTTAATAAGTTCCCAAATCTGCCAGAACTGTTTCTGGAACCTGGTTGCAAATTCCAGACCTAAACAAGATTTTTCTAATACATATCACTAGAAATTTGAAGAAATCTCTTTTTGCATGAAACAGAAAGATAACACTTATCCGATTATAAGGTTGCTCACTGCTTTAGAGTAATAGTTGGGTGAAAGTACCTGCAAGAAGTGAACATTTCATTGATACTTTGAAGAGGGATTTTTTTAAGAATGAGAAAAGAGAGATGCAATACCCAATAAAATAATGATCAGAAAAGAAACAGGCTTCTGCTTTGAAAATAAGATACTCAATATAATAAACTTTGAAGATAATAAAAAAATTACAAATACCTAAAGGGGATAAGGTGGTGGGTTTTAACATTAGCACGTGGATACTGTTTGTGAATTGAGTAGACTATGTTAAGCTTACCAAATGTAAGGCTCCTAACTATTGTATATTGTATGCCACTTAACAACTGTTCATTATAGCTGATTGACACCTTTATAAATATAGTTTTGCATTTCAACATGGGAAAATAATTTCAAATACATTCCTCAGTTATGGGAAACTTATTTTACAGCTAAAGAAATACATATACCTACAGGCCTCAATTGTTCAGAATTCCAAAAGCCTTCCTACCTACAGTGTATGTACTGTAAATACAAATTTGGATTGGAGAAATAAGGCTACTCAATTGACTTTTGATGATCATAACAGATGATTTTGATAAAACTAAAAATATCCTTCATCATCTAATCTACTGAATTTTAAAGACAATGAATAAGTTCAGTTTTCTGATTGGTTTCACCGGCGCCATTGTGCCTAGGTGAAGTGAAAAAGACAAGAAAAGAGTTATTGCATTCCCAAAAGATAAGCATTGTCATTGGGCTCCAATAAATTTCTAAGCCAAAACACACTCAGTAGTATTTGATCATTGGATGATTTTTTTATAATGTTTAAAATGTACAACAATCTAAACTATTTTTTCTAAAACTGACCAGTTCTGGTACAGTATCTTCAGAAGTGACAAATTATTCAAGTTATGGACTAGCTGTGGTTAATTATTTAAACCGTATCTCTGGATACACTGATGATCCACTGTCCAGTACAATCCCCTTTTGAAACAATGAGATAAAGATTATAGGTTCAGAGTATATAGCATACTAAATCTAAACTAGAAACACAATATGATAACTCATCAATTCGAGCTGAACAGAAATTAAAGGTGTTTATTTTCATCAAGATTTAGGAGTTCTGCTATCATCAGAGGATGAAGGAGGAATAGGAAGGCATACATCCTTGAAGTATTTTGCTTCCTGTGTGAACATACTTTTCAAATAAAAGAGATAATCACATAGTCAATTAAATGATGACTAGGACATGAAACAAACAAAAAAACCCTTAAATTTTCATTAATATGCATTAAGCACTACAGAAATACAGGAATAGTTTCCAAATCTGCTAACCATGTCTTTGTTAATTTTATTAATTCAATTATTATTTATGAATCACAAGTTTTGAGTGCAGATTACTAGTTCTAGCTTCTGTATTTCTAATTTCCCTAAAATAAACTAACAAGATCTGTAGAAAAGTCTGTTGAACATTTAAGGTGGTATGTATTTCCCTTTTTCCAGCTAATAATAAAATATTTAATAATTATGTTTTAATTGTGTTAAAGCCGTGTTTGAATTAGAGATTCCAAAAAGAGAAAAACTAGTGATCCTGTGTCTTGAACTTCACTACCTACCATTCTTACTTCTCACAGGGGTAAAACCAAGCTGGAGCAATCAAGAATGCAGCTCTGGTGCTTTTTAACCAGGTAGAGCAACGTGTCACCACTTTCACACAGGTTACCTAAGCAAGTTATACATATATATGTATATATATATATAATCACTTTTTAATGGATTTTGACTGGCCTGCATGCTATTCAGCTATGTACCTTCCCTATCCATTGCAAGAGTAGAAACATGCACAGCTGCTCTCTGCTGAGTCATGGGACTCACTTCACAGCATGGTCAGGTGGGATTGGCAAACCCAACATACATCTTTTAACTCCGCTAATGGTTTTTCTGAATATTTAAATAGAGTATTTAGCAATAACTGCATGCTCTTCAGGTTTTGAAGTATGGATCATAAAAGTACTGGAATGTTTTATGCTAAAGAAGCCAAATAAAAAGGGAGCATGCATAGTTTTTAAAAAATAAAAACAACCCTTTTTGATTCAGCCCTTATAAATGTAAATAATTAATGAAATATGTGAAATGTGTTAAGTGATTTTGAAATACTTAACTGCCATGACTTCAACTCCTTAATGAATAACATTTGAATTATTGCAGTAGCTACTTGCGTAAAAATCAGAGTTACACTTTTAAATCTACAATGCACTGTAATGCATATCTTCAAGGTGCTACAAACTACACTCTGTATTCATTTGGACAGTGCATATCTTGAGTTGTATAAGCTGGAAGCAGAGCAAACATTTTCATAATTGCTAAAATAATGCTTAGCAAATAACTCTTGTTAAATAACTCTCAAAAGCGAAACATTTTACAACTCCTCTTTTCTTAAACCCCTTTATAAATAGTGGGTTTTGGAATGTGTTTCATGATAGCATTCTGTAAATGAGTTGGGGGGCTTTTCTGTGTAAATTAGACTATGGAGTAGTCAGCATCATTTTTACAAAATTGCACATATACTATTTACTCTGGGACTTTTTTCATTATAGGCAAACATGCCCTCCATTAATGAGTAATTGGCAGAGCCTTCAGGAATAGGGACAGCAAATATTGCACAGGAGCCAAAGTTATATGAAACTAAGGAGATCAAATTATTGTAGTAAAACTAGGCATCAAAATTTTGGGGAGGATTGAAATTTCGGTCCTGTAGCAGGATTGAAAGCTGTTTCCTTCAGGCAGAATTTCGCTGGCTTCAAAAGGACCACCAAGTGGTTAATTTTGTACCCTTGCTTAAAGTGCGGCATGATCTACCTCTACTGTCTTGTGGTCTAAATTGCCCAGAGATGCCAAAAAAAGGAACATTGGTGGCTATTCTGAAAATTCTCAGGTTTTAATGATTAAATTTTAAACCAAGATATGCTTCAAACACTGAATAATACTCTAAGGAAAGAGATTTTTTTAAAAATTTCTTAATATTGAATAAAAGTCAAATATCATAAGATCTGAGACTTAAAGTCAGTTTAGAATCACTTTGGAATCATCGATCTCCATTATTTTATATTTTTTCACTCAATTACAGTGCAGCTTTCAAGATTGAAAGGATAAAACCACATGAATTACTAAAGGCAATTTGTAATGGCTGAATCCTTTTATTTTATTGTCACTTGAATCATGAAGCCGTTTGTAAAGCTTAAAACTTCAGTAGCCTGCTCTTGCTCTTATTGAAATCTAGAAAAGAATCAAATGAGAGCAAGACTGGGTCTCAAGTGAATGTGTTTTCTTGTAAATGGGCACATTAACACGCTGTTGGTCAAAGCTTGTTTTAATGATCTAAGCTGTTGATAAGAGGCGCACTGCTCTGAAAGAACATTATGGAGGCTGATTATACATACATTAATGAAGTGTTTGGGTGGGTGATGAAGCATTTTTCTGTTATATCCTACACTCTAATATTTATAATACTGTTTTCAGAAAAATACAATCCCATTGAGGTAGTCGGATTGTTTCTTTTATTTTTGTGTGTGATTTCCACAGTATTGCTCAGGCTTCTGCTCTAGTCAAGCATGTCGTTTTGCTGATTCAGGCCTTGAGAATGCTGCATCATAAGCGATTGCTTTCAAATGTTTCCATATAAAGGAAAATGTGATATCATTGAAGACGCGAATAAATATTTACAGGGCATGGTGTGTTCTAGAGGCTGATAATCACATTTATGAGCTGAAAAGAAGATTGTGCTAATCCATCATGTATCTCAAGCTTCCTATTAGTTTTATTAGCTTTGTTGCTAGAAAGAGTATCATTAACGTCACCTTAGTAAAATGTATTGGTTCTTTCCTAATTTAGGGTCTTGAAGCAAAGAAGAGGAGTTTTATTAACTAATGAGGTTTTTCTCTTAATACTGCAGTTGTTTGAGATTATATGAAAAATAATGAAGAGAATGCTTTATGTGAAAATACTGAAAATAATTATAGTAGTTTTTGTACTGGTTATAAATTGCATTTTTCTGACACTTGGCTTTTAGCAGCTATGCTGACAGAACTATCTGCAGCAGACCTTACATGGGAAGATGCAGTTAAAAATTTGACTGCCTTTTAATGTGCACTCATAGATTTATAATGGATGCTTACTATAAACCTTTATCTTGCTACTATTAAGTCAGTAATTTATTTAATGATGATGGATCAGGCCATGAATTAGTTTTACTTTTCCTAACTTGAATGTGACAGAAAATTATTTTTACAATATTTGGGTTTTATTTAATGAAGAAACTGCCTATAATTTCAATGAAAGGTTTCTTATTTCTTGATATTTCAATGATAAGAGAGTTAATTCACAACTACTATTTTTAAAAGAGAGACAGCCTTATGTGTGTGCGAATAATGTTTAATACAGTTTACTGAACTGGGTATTTTGGTTGTAAATGTAATAGAGAAAGTGAAATTTAAAATATTATCACAGTTAAATACACAGTATTTTATCTCAGACTCACAGATTTACATGACCAGTAATAAAATTATTCCATTTAGAGGCAACTTGGCTTTAACTATTTGACATATATATATATATTTTGGAATTCATACAAGTACAGTATGAAAAGTGAAACATGATATTTTTGGTAACAATGCAGTAACAACCATACAACCTGAGGTCTGTGACCCTGTATTGACTACATATTGTGTGTGCAAAAGGCAGCTTCTTAAAAATTATCCCTGAAATGATCCATCACTCAACATGATTTTTGTTTAAAATTTCATTCCTGTCAGGTAAAAGTTGAATATGAGGAAATAATTCCTTACAAAGCTGTATTAAGATATATGTGCCATTTACTTAATTTCTGGCAGAAAAAGCCCTTAGCTCCCAATACATATTCCTGAAGAGACTGGATTTTAACTGAAGAGTTATATAACTAGTTTTAATTTTAGCAGTGTCTCTGAAGAAGAGAATACATGGAAGATCCTCTTTCAAGAAGCAAGGTTTTTTTTTAATTACTTGTTGCAAAATCTGAACAGTAGGGGGTTTTTGTATTCTAAAAATGTCAATACCTTGAAAACTAAATATAAGTAGTTGATATTAACCACTCTCTCAACAAAATTGTATGGAAAAGTCTTCATACTTTCTAAACATGACCTTCATCTAAAGGTCAAAGGACATGATCAGATCTGCTTAGCTAAAAGCACAAATCTAGCCCTTTTGTTACATCAGTACCTGTATGATTTAAAGTATTTAAATTAGAGGTGCATTCTGTATCACCCTTGAAATTCCTGTGTACAACTGCAGCATGTGATAAATCAGAAGATACTTCACTGCCATGAATTTTTAATGTTGCTTTCTGATTACAAGGCTTATATCACAGTAAAAGAGAAAGTATTTTGGATGAAAATAATTACAATAGCACAACAGTACTGTCAAGTGGAAACAAGTTACAAACGCTATCTGATGATTGCATTTGTTGTATGCATCTTTAGCAGGATTTTCTTTTCAAAATATGATTTCTTAAAAGGGCAAAATTATGGGCAGTCTTTTGTGATTGATAAACTGTATGACCTGATCAGAATTTTAACGTACTTGGAAAAAATTTCTTAATTTGAGTTATTTTCTATCACTCTCCAGTTCTTGCAATTTTCAGATCTAGAAGTGCATTTACTGTAGTAAGGGCTATAGCATTCCACTGTACAAAAAAAGTACTAGAATGATAGAAAAAATTGGGATGGAAAGGACATCAGGAGGTCTCTCAATAACCACAGGAGACTGGAATGAAAAGAAGTTGTTTCAGCTTTGGTAATTTGTGCTTTCTGCAAAAGTTAAATTGTGCAGACATTTGCCATGAAACGCCATTAAATTTACAACTTTTTTATCCAGATAATGTGTATTTTTGTAAAATACCATCTGTAGTGGACAAGAAGATATATGTGCAAATTTGTGTTAGTTCATTTTGCTAGGAAAACTAAGACACATTTTTAATGTAATCCAGCATAATAGTAAAGAAAATGAAATAACTTGAGAGTGTGGTGCATGCAAGCTCTCCAGTTTTAATACTACTCAGAAATCTTCACCAGTCATATACATGGACCAGGTTAGTAGCCAAATTATATTTAATTGTTCCGTATGAGATGATAAACTGGAAAACAGAACTGTACAATTTACATGTCATTACTGTGGTTTTACTTTTGGTGATACATATTTATAAGTTTGTCATTCTTCAAAAGTTAGACTGGCATGATTTGATTCAGTACCATTTTTTACAGAATTTGTATCTAATAAGAAAAAATTGTTCTGTGGAACTTTACTTACAGAAACTAAATGCATCAAGCTCATCAGAAGGCAGCACTGTTGATATTGCTCCTCCTGGAGAGGGCGAGCAAGCAGAAATTGAAAGTGAAGAAGCTCTGGAACCAGAAGCCTGTTTTACCGAAGGTTGTAGAATAACTGTTGACTTAAGAGTTGTATGACTAAAATGACATTATTACTAGGCATATTTAGGTTCTTGAGGGTTTAAAATCTGGTGGACTTTGATGACTTCAAAAATAAAAAAAAAAATACTTTTAGCCTAGAATGCTGGAAATCAGACACCAAAACAAGTTTTCCCTACGCTTTCAGTAACTTCATATATCTGGCCACTCCATATATCTTGTAACTAAAAAATTTGCTTAACTTTTCTGTTGTTAAACTCCTATTCAGTTATTTGCTTAAATTTTCTATTGTTAAACTCCTCTTCAGTTATTTGAAACTCCTATTCAGTTCTCAGTATTATTCAGTACATATATTTCAGTAATTTGAAATCTGGAACATATTTTTGTGTGACTCCATCAACAAATGGAAAAATTACATACCAACAGTCAAAAGTATTGATTTTTTGGGTTGACTTTTTTCATAATTAGTATGCTGTTGTCTAGTTTCTCTCCAGATTAGTTTTCTAAATTCAGATATTCATCATCCTGTGTGATGCGATATACTGTTCAGCATTCCACTGATTAATTTTAAAAAATCTTACTAAATTAGTTAAAGCCTCTAATAATATTGATACCACAGTAAATACTGACTTTGAAGTAATTGGCTTTTGTATACTAATATCTCTTAATCTAATGCAGGTTGTGTGCAGAAATTTCCATGTTGTCAAGTAAGTATAGAGGATGGCAAAGGAAAAACTTGGTGGAATCTTAGAAAAACCTGCTACAGCATAGTTGAACACAACTGGTTTGAGACTTTCATTGTATTCATGATTCTCCTCAGCAGTGGAGCACTTGTAAGTACAACAAAATTGCAGATGAAATAAGTATTTGCAATATTTCTTTGCAGAAATATTTAGATATCTCTTTAGGAGCAAGAGCAGAAATCAAATTTGCTTCAGAAATACTTGCTTTGCTTGGATCTGTATAAAACTCCCTGCATTTCATCATTCCAGGATGGAATAAAACTTGACCCAAACTTGAAATGTTTGATAAATTTTACATGCACTTTTTTAGTCACAATTTTGACTTGCTGCTGTAAAATGGTGTCATTTTTTTTAATAGAGTGTAGCTACTCAAAGTTTAAATTTCCTGCCAATTTTCAGCATGTTTGTTGAGATTTGAGTACCAAGGACTCTTGTTAACTGTGAATATATAGCTAAATGTATGGGTTTAAGTCCTTAATTCCTCCTAGCCTCCGCCACTGTTTGAATTTTGCTTGTGAACGACCATACCAAAAAATGGCATAATTACTTCATTCTGTTCCTATTTTGAAGGCAGGAGATATGGAAGAGTGCAGCAGGAAATTAAGCCTAACAACCACTTTCCAAAAGATTTGCATTACCCACCTTTCCAGCTTTACTCAAACTGAACATTTGCTACAAAATCAATGTGCATAGTATATATTCTAGCAAATGCATAGCTTTTTCATTTGATTTTTAGACTTAAGTTGAATTGATATAACTGCTTTCTGGAAAGCAATATACACATCTGGAATACATATATGAGGAAAGGGGGGGGGTTTGTGTATGTGAAAGTTTCTTAATATCACAGAGGATAAAAATGCATGCTGTGAGTTTATTTCTTCATTCGTTAGTAAAATAGAATGTACCTTTTTTTCCTCCTCCACTCTAGACACGGCTCCAGTTGCTCCAATTAATAGTATGGTTAAAGATGGGGAACATATAAAAAAAGAGAATGAAGAAAGACAAAGGAAAATATAAGCTCTGCCCTAATTATTCTTTATTCTTTATTCCTTAACTTTATCATGCATATTCTGTGAAACAGTAGTAACACCTGAATACATTTTTGCAGGCTTTTGAAGATATATATATTGAACAACGCAAAACTATCAAGACCATGCTGGAATATGCTGACAAAGTTTTTACGTATATTTTCATTTTGGAAATGCTTTTAAAATGGGTAGCTTATGGCTTTCAAACCTATTTCACTAATGCATGGTGCTGGCTGGACTTCCTGATTGTTGATGTAAGTAGAAATTAATATTGTACAATTCACCACAGTAAAGTTTCTATGCTGTAAAGTTCATTACTACTAGGGTAATATTATAAACGTGAAAAATTAATTCCCATTTCATAGTTATACTGCGTTAGTAATGGCCTGCAGTGATTTGGAGGTGTTTTTTAAAGGCCATTCATATGCTGCAAGGAAAAGGATTGCTAGCTATTGGTTTGTCCCTTCTTCATGGTTAACATTTTCATACAAAGGATGTGTCAAACTTGAGATTTTATGAGGAAAAAGCCTCGTTTTTAAGCATGTTATCTTTAATGGACTCTGACCATGCTACCTTATTCCTTAGCAAATAAGACAGTTCATTGTTCAAGTTTCTTCTTCAAACACTGCAGCTTTTCAAATAAAACCATTCATTTGGTCCAGATTTCATCTAAGTTATCAGAACTCTCTCACTGGAAACTATCCTGTAATTATTTCTAGTAAAAACAGGTAGACAGTGGCTATTTGATGTAAAAAATAATTAGTTTTAATGGACTGACAATCTGCAATAGTTAAATCAGCTATGACTTGGCAGGGTTTATGATAGAAGAGAATAGAAGATTTCTTGGCTGCCTTCCCAGCTGTGATATACTTCTGTGCAAAGGCCTTGCTTATGTTGTCAGAAGGGATCAAAGTTGGTTTTGCTCCCAGAATATTTTGGTCTCTTGCCTCACACATTATCTGACCCAGTTCATTGGCCATGCATGTCCTCAGTGTGGAACTGAGAGATGGCATCTCAGGGCAATTGTGCATTCATAGTAATTTCTGCCCGTGCCACCATATTTCTTGAGAAATTTGCATAAATCCTTGTCCCATCAATACTTATTCCATGTGTATATAGAAATGTATCATATTTGTAACTCCCACAGGCAAAAAACAAAACTAGCTAAATTGGCCCATAATTCAAAGTGGATGCTCTTCTCTTTCTTCTAACATGCCCAAGTTAGTTTTGTTACACAGGTAATCTCTAGCTCTGTCCTGAAAATCTACACTAGAATAAAGAAGTGTGAATGGTTTTCCTAAGAGGATGTTAATGAAATACAGAGATGCTCTCTTATAGGGTTATGTTAAGACTGGATATTTTTTTAGATAAACTACAACTCATGTTTTAATTATTTTTTTTGTAACTTAAACCTGAACAGATTATTCTAAAACTAATCTATGGTTTCCTAGTTTAGCCTCAGAGATGCTCTTATCTGAGCAGGCTTCCAAACTTGAAAAGTACATCATTATAAGTAGAGCAGCTTATGTTGCTAACTTTTTACCATAATTGGTAATTTTATAAACAAAAGCATGACTAAATAAGATTGGAACTTTCTACTTTTGAAGAATTGTAGTCAATGTTCCAGCAAGTGGTAAGTAACGTCTTACTGTGCTTCAGGCTAACTCAGCAATTTTTTTAACACCACCAGACAGCACTTGAAAGAAATACGTGAGCTCGTGTTATCTTCCTATAGAAAAGCAGAGACTCTACACATCTTTAACTGGCAGTTTAAACAGGTGTGATTCAGCAGCATTCTGCCAGTCAGAACACCGTGTCTCCTTCTTCATTAGAAGTGACTGAAGTTAATCAAATTGTTTAATCCCATTCTCTAAAATTCTTCAAGAGTAAACACAGATAGTCCTTTAGGGCTTTGACCTTTAATATCTCACATACCTGAGTCTCTTCACTGTGACAAACAGGCATAGTAGCTGTCACTGATTGTGACCATATTAGATTTTAATAATTGCACTAAGAAATGGTAATTTTCAGCTCTGTCACTTTACAAATGTGACAGATGACTCTTGGTACATCTGCCTACCTCATTTTAAGACTCTATCATGCCATCTCTTCTGTATGGCCTGACCAAAGATATTGAGGAGGGCTCTCACTGCTAGGTTTCAAAACTTTTTTTTTTTGCAACAGATAGTCTACATTAGAAGACAAACACAAATGAAGACATAAAACCCTTCACTTTTTGGAGACATATCTTTCTACCACTATGAGTTCATTTTCATTTCTTAAAATTACTTAATCTGTGTGCACAAATCTTTTTATCAGTGTACAGAGACATTTATTTTTTCACATACTAGCAACAAATCAAGTGCAACAAATGAGAGAAGACCAAGCTAACAAGACTGAGAACAGCAGAGAAGTAAGAACAGCTGTATATACAATGGAATTCCAAGCATATCTTTGCTTCCCATACGAACTGTCCAGAGGAAAACACATTGTTTCCAATAGACAAAGTATTTATTTGAGAAAAAGCTTCAGGTTTGTGATGTAAGAGCACGATCACCATGGTAAGAAAGCTGCCAATAGTCTGAAATAGGCAGATTGAAGAATGCCTTACAATCAGAACATAAGAACTGCCATACACACAGTGCCACTGAACTTTCAGGAGCTGCTTCTACCTAACTAATTTGGAAGGGAAGGTCTTGTTTGTGAAAGATAGCTAAGGCACAGTGCAAATTTGAGGACGAAATTATAAAATGAAGAAGCCTTTAATGTGAGTTCAATTTCATAGGACAACTTGCTCTCCCAGTGAGAGATTTTTAAAATATTTGTTTCATTGTTTATTTTTAATTCATAAAATGTGCTGTCTTTACACTATGGTTTATTGTCATGCCTCGGTGTCCTGTTGATTTGAGTGAATAAGTGAACGTTCTATTAAAAATACAGAAAATTCCATGTCTTGTTATCTCTGGAATAATTATGGGTGGCTAAGGACAAAAAAGATCTCTCTCACTGTAGAATCATAGGACAAATAAATTGTATTAATGGTAATTATTAATAATAATTCATGTCAATAGTTAATATAATGGCTGAAAAAATAATGTTATCTCTTGTAAGTGAACAGACCAGTTACAGACTAAGAAAATCAGTAAGATTTTCTTAATATGCTTATAAATCACAGCAAGTTCCATTTATCCACTAGAGCAATAAAATAATCCTTTCCTTTGATAAAAATAATTATATTCTGGCATAATCCAGTTGAAATGTACAGTGATATAAATTCACTAAAATACTGTTTTCTGTTAAATAATATAAATAGCAACATAGCAATGAATAATTGATCTGTATTAGCTCTAGGATTGTCCTTTTTTAGATGTGACCTTGTAACTCTTGTGTTTGTGATTCATCTAATTGTTCTTTATGCATATAAGTAACACAGAAAACCAGTTTTTCATGTAACAGGCAAAATCTTACCACCATTATCAGTGAATGCCCATTTCTGTACAGTCTTTGAAGAGTTCTTTTTAACTGAGGCACAGAAATGAACATTTAAGGGATTTTCTCAAGGACCAAAATATGCCTATGTTCATTTACACATTGTCTATGCTTTTGGTGGTAGAAATGAATAAAATATGGATAAGGTATGATATTTTCCCACTCCTGTCTCCAAAACTGCTTGAAGAAAATGAATTTCTTTCATATAAATTCTGTCGAAAGCTCAGTTCCATTTGAGATGCAAATTAATTGCTCCTTACTTAAGTGGATTGTCTTAAAAGAAAATCCCAGTAACATGCATCAGGAACTTAATACTATTGCAGATAATAAAGCTCTAACTGCTATAAGGCTAGCAGCTGTTAATATCGATCCCATAATATTTTCCTATACTTAGAAGATTTTAAAAAAAAAATAACAGAGACTTGTCAGGCAAGTCAGAAAGTAACATCTCTTTCAATACATATTTCAGAGATATCCTGGTTATTGTTGCTATGAAATAAGGGTTTGACTTGAAGTAATATTTATAACAAATATTTGTAATTAGCCACTACAATATTTAGTATATAATTGTGTTTATACTTATTCAAAATATTGTAAGAAGTTAATAAAATAATGTATTCAGAATTTTAAATTGTTTGGAAGGTTGAGCCTTAATGAAGTTACAGAAAGTATGGCTATTTTTTCTCTAAATATTCCTAAAAATTTTATCCTTTACTAACAGTATGCCCCACCAACAGTGTGCTTCCAAATGACTGTTAAACCATAATAGATATTTAATAGCATATATTGCTTTTGCAACCATGCCTTTATGAGACCTCTTGCCTTTCCAGCAAGTATGAAAATGGTGGCATTCTACAACTTGTCACTGTTGTTTTGTTGCTTGAATCTGTATTCTCTTAAAATGAACAGTGTAGAACAATGTTTAAAATAATTTTTTTCTGTATTTGATAGGTCTCATTGGTTAGTTTAATAGCCAATGCTCTGGGCTATTCTGAACTCGGTGCCATTAAATCGCTACGGACATTAAGAGCTTTAAGACCTTTAAGAGCCTTGTCACGATTTGAAGGAATGAGGGTGAGATAAAATGAATGAGTCTGAAAACACGTATGCATATAAAAATTAATGTATTAATGGTTACATTCATGCTTTCTTCAAAGAACTCCAGAATGGGAATGCATGCAAAAATGTGTGGCAAAAGGCCTTTCAACATGTCCTTACAAACAAGACCTATGTACACTTTACATTTGGAAATTAGACCTTGAGCTCTAAATTTACCTGGTCACTGCTGCATAGTTGTGTTATCCCAGCCCCTGGACTGTCAAAATTTCCATTCATTTGTGAACCTAGAAAAATAGAAGGACATACAAATTTTACAATAGAGGGTTTGAGGGTTTTTTCTGCAGTTTATCTGGGATTTTTTTCATCAGTTTCTGTAGCTAACATCTGTTTGTCAGTGGTTCAGGATGGAACAGGATTAGCCAGAAACAAAACAAGATGAAAAAGCTGATAACAGTGACACACCAGAAACTAAAGCCTCACTGTGTCTCCCTATCTGCCTGGAGAAAAAAAAAATCCCACAGTAAATGCTGCAGTATTAGAGAAAGGTTTTCTGAACAGACACCTGAAATAAGGATATGTTTGGAAGTATAGAAGGGGAGAGATGGAAAATAATATTCACAGCTAGAGATCTTTCTCTTCATATGAATTTATCTGCTGTAATCTTACATCCCCTAGAGAGCTAAAACCTTCCTGTTGAGGAGATTGTTATTTTCATGTTTTGCCAATCTGACAAAAACAAACCAAACAAAGAAAAAAAAAATCCACACCTAGGAAAAACCCTTTTATAAACCGTCAGCTGAAAATGCAGACTATGCTACTTCCTGAGAAAATTGACACATAAGAAATTAACAAGGGAATGTTATTGAGAAATCTCCTTTTAATCTTTCACCTCAGAATACCCCAATGGTGCAATATGTATTTATAGTTCAGTCATAGGTCTTCGGTTTCCAACTAAATAATGTGGTTCCTGTCTGGGTAAGGCTGCTGGTATCCTAGACGTGGCCATGCCTGCCAGTGTAGAGAAGTGTATCCTTTGGCACATCACCATCACCACTATGTTTTACACGATTTGCATTCCAAACAACACGCTAAGTCCCTATCTAATAAATAGGCAAAACTTCTATTGATGCTGGACTACTTTCGGTCAACTCAGTTAAATGAAAATTACTGCATTTTTCAAAACCATACACAAAAGACTACTGCAGTCTCTACTGATTTGCTAGAATATTGTTTGAATATCTGCAACTTTCTTTTAGCTGAATCACAGTAAGTAAAAGTAAGTAAAAAACTTTTGTCCAAGGATTTCACCTGGTCTTTTACTGCCACTTGCCCATACACAGTAGCTCAAGTGAATTAAATGCAGCCAATTAAAAAGAAGGGTAAGTGTAGGAGCAACTATAGTGACCCAGGCAATTTAAAACCAAGTCTTAGAGCTGATGCTGTTAATAATGACTAGATAAGTCCTCTTTAACTGTGTTGAGGTCTGTGCGGATACTAAAATACCCTGATGCCAATATATACATAATGTTTCTAAGAATAAAATCATTGGTAATGATAGTTTTACATGCAGGCATTTTAGTTCAGTCTTCCACATCATCATTCTTTGAGCTTTTTCTGGTTTATTTTCTATTTATAGGTTTTAATTTATATTGCTGGAATTTAACATTTATTTCTCTCTTTTTCTCTAGAGCACACAAATTCTAAGAATCCATCTTGCTACTAACAGGTTTTATTTTGCTTTTTGATTTTTTTTTGCATTGTCTTCATTTCCACCTCATTTTATTTCTTGGTTTTTGCAATCTCATTAGTGTTTTATTAAACCTTAATTAAAATTTCACCCATAAATTTTAATGTAATATTTTAACTGTCTATCCCATAATAATACTGTTTTGACATTTTTAAAGTATTTAAAAGTATTTTTCATTTTCTCTTCATAAGCTAAGTAGCTATTTTGTCTAATTTGCACACTAGGTGGTTGTAAATGCCCTTGTAGGAGCCATCCCATCTATCATGAATGTATTGCTGGTATGTCTTATATTCTGGCTAATCTTCAGCATCATGGGAGTAAATCTGTTTGCTGGAAAATTCTATCACTGTGTCAACACCACAACTGGTGAGATGTTTGATATCAGTGATGTCAACAATTATACTCAGTGTGTGGAACTCATAAAAAGCAATCAAAGTGCCCGATGGAAGAATGTGAAAGTAAATTTCGATAATGTAGGAGCTGGATACCTTGCTCTGCTTCAAGTTGTAAGTAAATGTATATATTTTGGTTTTGCCCTTTTTAAAAAAAATCTAGGAAAAGTGGACAAGTTAAGACTGTTAAGTAGTGGAATAATAGCAATAATTAATAGCAATAATGTACAGCTCACACAACTCTATTACATTGTTTCTTGTAATTTTTTTTTGTTAATGATTGTAGAGCAATTTTCCATTCCAAGTCTAGGGAATACAGTCTCATGATGATAATAATAATATGAAAATAGTAAGTGAAAAAGGTAAAAGAATCTCTTTAGTGGTGCACAGTATAGAACTGTCATATTCCTTAATGCTTATTAAAGAGTCATTATAGTATACTAAATAAGTATTATGTTATTTATAGTATTATCCTTGTGAAATATTAGATGTTATTGTATTGCATACCATGTTGATTCCATTAATTACTGCTACTTACACAAAATCTGTGAATTGTATTTCTCCTTCAATTCCTTATCCTATGCACTATGTACAGAAATGCCCTTATTCTAGGTACTGAGCCCTTTACAGGTTCCTTGTATAGAATGGAGCTTCTGATAGCTGGGATCTGATCCAAAGCACAAGCAAGAAAACATGCAATTACATTTAGATGATTGAACTCTGTAGAATCACTTGTCTATAACTCAAGATACAGCTTCAATGAATGAAAATATGTCAGAAATATGATAAGATTTTTACAGCTCTGATATTCAAAGTTATCTAAGAATTATATGCTTTTCCTTTCTATCTCAGAGAAGATCAGTATCTCTAGCTGACCTTAATTCCAAAATTAACTACCTAGCTTAAAACGTTTTGCCTCTAAAGGCAACGTGAGACTTCTGTGCTGAGTAGTAGTACTGAATGATGACTGATTCTCTGACTTCAGATCTCATTGCTACTGTTGCCTCTGCAGGTGTGTAAGGAAAACTGCTTCTCTTGAAGCTGTGTATGAATGTCATCTGTGTTGCACAACCAGACACTCTTGGTCTTTAATGATTACATCACTTCTGTGCATCTTTCATTCTTCTCTCTTTTTTTCCCTGATTTTTTATATTTTTCCTTTTGAAATATTCCCTTCTGACCTTTGCTTTCCCCAGAGAGATTAAAGGATCTTTGAGCATGTATTGTGTCACCTCTTCATCTGATTGCCTCCATTAACATTCTCCCTCCATTCTTCTCATGTATTTATTGCTCTTATCTAACTCTGCTCCTTTTCTAATCTTGCTATGCAAAGTGCACCAAATGGCTGGCAATTGCCAACTGAGCCAGAACGATCTGTGATGCCTGGCTTGAAGCACACCTTCTTAGTAAATTGGTATTGCACTGCAAGATTCAGGAGGATACAAACACTTCCAGAGTGCTTTTCTGCTGTGAAAACTAGCAGCTGTACCAAAGTACCAAAGCTACTTCTGTCAAGCACAGATAGAAATATACTCCTTGGGATGGTTCCTCTCCTGAATCTCCTCAGGAGTGATGCTCTTTGTTCATTTTGCAGGCTTTTTAGCTCTTTTTTCTTTGTTGTGAATAAGCTTGGAAACGCTGGCTAGTGGTTGGTTGCTCACTCACACTTTCATCTAGCGTGTCACGCCAACTTTGGTGTTCCTTAGAAAATGGCTACCCTGCATCCATTAAAATCACCTTCTTAGAGCAATGATAGCAGATCTTTTTTACTCTTCACATAGATGAACTCTCTATAGGAACTCAGCCAAATTTTTATAGATGTTAATTACAGCTTTTTTACAGTTCACTTTTTGGTCTTCTGTGAAACAAATCTCTCAAAAACCAATGTGTGTTTTTACTTTGAACAGTCTATTCCTTTTAGCTGTGTGGGATTAAAACATTTCTAAAAATACCAGGTCAGTTTAGACACAGAATAAACATTCAGATGCAAGTTGGTTTCTGTCCAGAAGTTATATTACTGATTCTGTCAGTTGTAAACTTAACAAAATGGCTGTGGCCACGAGTGAATCTAGTAGATCCTACCTAAACATCGCCAGCATTAATGTCTGTCTAAATCTATCATTCTTCATCTGCAAAGTAATCATCTGCTGCTCCAAACACACTGTGGACTTGTTGAGACCTTCAGAGCCTGGTTTTTAATATCATTTGAATAACTAAAAAAAAGGAATTCTCAAAAAGACTAGTATTACTATGAAAAATACTTTATGATGCCTGTGTTGTTAGGTGTGATTTTATTAAAGTTGAGGTCCAGATAAATAAATAACCTAGTTATTGTACAGATTATGAATTTTTATGGGGAACTTAAACAACTGTGTTTTATTTCTAGGCTACTTTCAAAGGATGGATGGATATTATGTATGCTGCTGTTGATTCACGAGATGTAAGCATAAAACTTTCAAAGGCCATTTGTTGATTATTTTCTGATAAAGAGTGTAGAATTTAAACAGCTACATACACAACTGAACAGCTACACACAAAACAAAGAATTATAACCAGCACCAATACATATTTTTTTGAATCTCAGAATTTTTACTGGAAAGGATTAGTCCCACTTCCTTCTGTTTAGCCAAAGAAGTTTATTTAATTTAACCAGATTTTTTTCTGGAAAGGCTAGTGTTAATTTAATATAACAAAGAAGAGTTTTTTAACCAATTCTTTTGGTAATCATGAGTATGAATTATTTTGAGATTATATAATGTGGTTATTAAATATGGAATACATTAATCCGGTTTTATAATTTGTAATTGTGCATTTCCTTGTTTCCTTAGGTTGAACACCTATGTTATTTAGATATTTAAGTGCAATTAGATTTTAAGGTTGAAGATCATCTGTTAAGATTTCTGGGGATTAGAATTTCATCTTGGCTACAAATATAACTATGTTTAACTTATACATATAGCCCTGTTAATTATATTTTCTCCCAGAGTAAAATATCCTGTTTCATTATTGTAAGCATTTCTACACTCTAGTTCGTTGTGCTGTAGAGGTGCAGATGCTGGGATGCAGAATCTGGAAAAATCAAGACAACGACAAAATCTTCCTTTGAAACTTGCCTCAATTTAATGGATTTTGCAAAACATATATTCATAGAAATTTATTGAAAAAATGTGTTCCTAGCTGGATGTAAGATGTAAGAACACCCATGCAAGACCAAAAGAGTTCCAGGGAGATTTAGACAATCGTAAAATTTATTGATTCTGTGGCATGATAATACACCGAACACAGTGTAAAATGTTCAGATTTCTTCTATTAAAATTGTAAGTACTAATGACTGCTCTCAATCCCACATTGCTTCTTCCTTCTATATGAAGAACTTTTTATATATGTACATACAGAAACATATCTATGGGCATATTTACATAAAAATTCCATATGAACAATAATTCTGTCAGATTCCAGTTCTCCAAATATTGATTGGAATGGACATGTTGGATCTTTTTAATAAATTAGTGCCATTCATAGCTTTTCTATCTGAGATTACATATACTTAATTTTAAATTATACACATCGGGTTTTTTTCATCTAGTATTCTCACGGGTAATACATTTTTTAATATTTTTTAGGTAAAAGATCAGCCTAAGTATGAGGACAACTTGTATATGTATCTCTATTTTGTCATCTTTATCATATTTGGATCATTTTTTACCTTGAACCTTTTCATTGGTGTTATTATAGACAACTTCAACCAACAAAAAAAGAAGATAAGTATTTGAAATATTTCCATATTTGTATGAATTACGAGCTACAGTGAATTAGTAAGTTATTTCTGTAAGCCTAATAAAAATCAAAAGTCATTTCAAGACTTTAAATAAAGTGTCTTTTAATAATAATCTGTGATAAAATCTGTGGATGTGAGTCTGAACTTTGCATTTTTAGCATTTTGACAAGTAAAAAGTTGGTTCTTCATAATTTGCAAATTGTATGAACAGTTAAAATGAAGATGCAAAAAATGAACATGCATTATTGGTTTGATGCCAGGGTCATTCTAAATTTTTGTGTGCTGTGTAAAAGCAGTTTCATATGATTTCTATTTTTCCAATCACCAAGTGAAAATCCTCAATACCAGACAGAATCCAGGATAAAATAAAATTGTGAACTACAGAAATTCTTCCTTGTGAAATTATTTTTTAGCTTCCTAAAAGAGTCACAAACATGTCTGGGGTCACTATCGATTTTGTGATGCTTCAGGCAGCAATATCCACCTTAGCAGACAGGGACTTTGACATTGTTCTTCCATCTGCCTTAGTGCAGATTCATCAATAAGTACAATGTACTTAAAGTCGGTCAGTCAGTTGCTCATCTGCCTGGCAGCATTTGCATCTGCAGACAAAGGCAGATTTGAGTTAGTCAGGGTTCCAGTGGTGTTTTAATTTGCTATGGCATAACATGAATTACTTTTCTTAATTTTATATCAAAGGTGGGGTTTTTTTGTTGTTAAAACCCACAGATTAGATACTAATACATTCCCTTAACAAAACTTGTGCCTCAAAGTTACGCCTCTTTTAGACCTATCTAGCTGTAATCCTAAAAATCTATACAGAATATAGGACATGTAAGGCACTAGTCATGCTCCTATTCACTAAACATATCCTAATCAGCAAGTTATTGAACAGCATCAGCATAGCAAGAACCCTTTTAGCTATTTCAGCAAAACTAAGCATGAAGACACTGCAAAAACTCAACTGTCAAGCTGACAAGGCACCAGTAATGGGCTTTTTCTGTGTGTAAGGAATGTACATGAGCATCTGCACTATGTATACCTGAAAAAAACCCTTATTTTTAATATAAATAATATATAATTGTGATATTATATTACAGAGAGACATGCTGTAGTTAAATGTTCTTTGTGTGGACATGACACAAATTAATTTTGATATTTTTTTTTTACTTTGGAGGTCAGGATATATTTATGACAGAAGAACAGAAGAAATATTACAACGCAATGAAAAAGCTGGGATCCAAAAAGCCACAGAAACCTATACCGAGGCCAGTGGTAAGAGTGATTTGATTTTTACACCCTTAATATTAAATATGCCTTTGGGCATATGATCTTAACCATGAGAAAAGGTTATAGGTCTGGAAAGAATTTTTTTTTTCCCTTTATTTCCTTGTAAAGGTAAAATTTGTCCCTTTTTTAATCCATCAGATTAGATCATTCATATTTTGTTTAAAAACATACACACTGAAGTATCAACAGTATGATTTAATAATGTTAATATGATAAATTTCAAAATTCCCTAAGTCCTGGAAAACCACAACTAATTGGATCATTTATTGGTTCATGTTACCAGGGATAAACTTATTTTTTCTGTTTTTTCTCCTCACAGAGAATTTGTAGGAAATGGGGATGCACTGACCCTTGCTGCTGAAGACAGAAAGGGGCACTGGTGACCTAATGGGAAGGACAGATGCAGAAAATCTTACAGAATAAAAGAATTCCCTAGGGAGTGAAGCATAGACTAGGATAAATTTGTCTTTAAGATAAGGCACTACTCTTGTTATTTACTGAACTCCTACAGTGTTTGAAAAAATAAAATACTTGTTGCACCTTATGCACCAAGTGGTTAAAAATAGACTTTCTAAGGAGAGACATATGGCAAAAAACACTGATCTAAGTACTAAAGAAAAACTAGGCTATTACAGTCGTGATGTGTTTGAGACATGTAACTTCAGCAGTCCAATGACTGCACCAAGCACAATTAGTTTAAGGAAGAAAGAGGGTTAGCATTCTGAAATCATTTGAGAATAAAGATAAGAAAATTAGTTTCTATTCAGCCGGTACTCTTGCTGGCTCTCAATTTACACCACCTATTTTACCCCAATAATATTAATTGTCATTGTAATTACTCTTATTGCACTGTTTCCCTTCTTGTCTCTTCAGCCAACAGCAGAGAACTTCTTGATTCACTCTAAGAGGATGAGACATAAACCAGCATGGATTGGGCTTATATTAATGCCTGTATTGTGAATGGGTCTTGCACTGCACTCCTAAATGTTGAAGGGAATTGTTTTCTCATTTGGCATTTTAAAAGACAATTATTTTCAGTGTATAAACGGTATTCCATCTTTGTGTTTGCAGAACAAATTCCAAGGCATGATCTTTGATTTTGTAACCAAACAAGTATTTGACATCAGCATCATGATACTCATCTGCCTTAACATGGTCACAATGATGGTAGAAACAGATGATCAGAGTAAAGAAATGGAAACCATTTTATCCCGGATTAACCTGGTGTTCATTGTCCTTTTCACTGGAGAATTTGTCCTGAAATTAATTTCACTTCGCCATTACTACTTCACTATAGGCTGGAATATTTTTGATTTTGTGGTTGTGATTCTCTCCATAGTAGGTAAGTGCAATTTCCTTTCAAGAAAGAACTAGTGGAAGGAATAGGGAACATTTGTTTTCAAGTATGTTGATACTGAATGTGGAGTTTTCTTTTTCCTAGAGGACTTACATGTTGATTCAGATCTTCATACTGTCTAGCATACAATATATGCAAGGTTGCATACAACATTTTTATATTTCCCATTAGATTCACTGTCATTTTCCATATCAAAAGATGTAAAGGAACTGTTTGGCACATTAGATTAATGTGCACAAATATAAAGAGGAATGTTTAGTGGTATATGCAAACTAACCACAGATTTACTTTCAGTATTAAAACTGAAAACTATGTGAAATGGGTGAGATTTTTCTTGTACTTTGCTAACTAAGATTTGTCAGTTAAATCTAATGACTGTCCAAGACATATCTGAGACAGATTGTGCCAATAAAGTATAGATCTGTTTTAAAAAATCCCTGATTTGCAGAAATTAAGCCAATATCGTCCTTCATAAAAGACAGTGGTTATAGGCTCAGCCTCAAGAATTATCTGTATCTAAGAAATAAGCTTCCCTTTCCCAGCTGTTTCAGTAACTACTGAAAGCTTAGACAGGCACTACATACTTGCTACAACCAGTCTTTATTTTACTTATTTACTTCTCTATGACAGCATTTCAGTATAAGGAAGATGCTTTCACCTTAATAACAGCTTTCAGTAAAATGTAGTATGTTTTACAATTTTTTGCTATAACATAGAATCCCTATACTGATTGTTTTGGAGATAACAATAAATAGATCTTTCTATAGGTCTATTTTTAATTATTTTTTAATTGTGTTTTAATTATTCACTTTTTTTCTCTAGGTATGTTCTTGGCCGAGATGATTGAGAAGTACTTTGTATCCCCCACACTATTCAGAGTCATCCGACTTGCCCGAATCGGTCGAATCCTGCGCCTCATTAAAGGCGCTAAGGGAATCCGCACTCTGCTTTTTGCTTTGATGATGTCTCTTCCTGCTTTGTTCAACATTGGGCTGCTGCTCTTCCTGGTCATGTTCATCTACGCAATATTTGGCATGTCCAACTTTGCCTATGTCAAGAGGGAGGTTGGGATTGACGACATGTTCAACTTTGAAACGTTTGGCAACAGCATGATCTGCCTGTTTCAGATCACCACGTCTGCTGGCTGGGATGGTCTGCTCGCCCCGATTCTTAACAGTGGGGAGCCAGACTGTGACCCCCATAAAGATCATCCGGGGAGCTCTGTGAAAGGTGACTGTGGCAACCCTTCTGTGGGGATTTTCTTCTTTGTCAGCTACATTATCATATCCTTTCTGGTAGTGGTGAACATGTACATTGCTGTGATTTTGGAGAACTTCAGTGTTGCTACTGAAGAAAGCGCTGAACCCTTGAGTGAGGATGACTTTGAGATGTTCTATGAAGTCTGGGAGAAGTTTGATCCTGATGCAACACAATTCATAGAATATAGTAAATTATCAGATTTTGCAGCTTCATTGGATCCACCTCTTCTCATAGCAAAACCAAACAAAGTCCAGCTTATTGCAATGGATCTGCCCATGGTGAGCGGTGACAGAATTCACTGCCTTGACATCCTGTTTGCTTTCACCAAGCGGGTTTTGGGGGAAAGTGGGGAGATGGATGCCCTCAGAATACAGATGGAAGATCGGTTTATGGCAGCCAATCCTTCTAAAGTCTCCTATGAACCAATCACAACAACATTGAAACGAAAACAGGAGGAGGTGTCTGCTGTCATCATTCAGCGTGCTTACAGACGCCACCTTTTAAGGGTCAAAATTAAACAGGTGTCTAGTATATATAATAGAAATAAAAACAAAGAAGGAGATGGACACGTTATAAAAGAGATCATTATTGATAAACTAAAAGGGAACTCCACTCCAGAAAAAACAGATGAGAGTTCTTCTACAACTTCCCCACCCTCTTATGACAGTGTAACAAAGCCAGACAAAGAAAAATATGAAAAAGATAAAGCAGAAAAGACCTACAAAGGTAAAGACATCAGGGAAAATAAAAAATAACAATCTAAGAATTTTGTTAATGGGACAACTTGTTTACAGTCTTTGAGAATGAAGCATCAACTGGACTCCTGCAGGAGATTTATGCCAAACTGACAGTTTTTACAGGTATATATGTGTGTGTGTGTGTGTGCGCGCGCGTGTGCATATATATACATTATACATATACTTAAGGTCAGTGCCTATAACAAAACAGTGAACCTCCATCATCAGACTGTGACTCTGTTAATCAGGGTAAGAAACTTGACAAGAGGTTACTGTTTTCACTACTGCTGACACTGCTAAGAATAAGAGAAAAGGCGGCTCCATAGAGAAGACGGAGCATGAAATGAGTGCAAAAGGATACTTTATGTTCCACAACATGTAGAACAGTAATTCTCTTCACTGTTTGTAATGCAATTGCCACATTTGTCATATTTTTACAAAAATGGTATTAGTGTATTTATCATTTTTTAATTCACAGGTTGTTTACTATTATATGTGACTATTTTTGTAATAGTTTTTTTTGTTGGGGAAAGAGGTATGAGGACCAGGAGTTCTACTCTCAGATTCTCTATAAACACAGATAGAAGTGATTTGCAAAGACATGCTGTACTTGTCAATCATGCATAAATAAAAATACGACGTTGCACAAAGCTGAAGATTTTAAGAACTTTCATGTTTCAGGGTTGCTCTTAAATTTGCGGTATTCTAACTACTTGTATGGCTGCATCCATATTATGTGCATCCAGATTAATGTGCCTGGAGAGTCTCCTCTAATTTACAGGATCTGCAATTACTTATTTTTATGTGAATCATTAAACATGAACAAGTTCTTGTTTATGTTAAAATATTTACAGCTCAAAAAATATTGTGCAGTTTCTGCACTGGAAAAATAGCTTCACCAAAATATATCTATATATCTGGGAGTTCTTTTGCAGTTTATTTGTTTGTTTGGTGTGGGGGGTTGTTTTCTGGTTTGGTTTGCTTTTGGGTTTTTTGTTTGGTTTCGTTTTGGTTTTTGGTTTTTTGGGTTTTTTTTTTGTTTTCTTTTGTTCTGGTGTTTTTTGGTTTTTGTTTTGCTTTTTTGTTTTGTTTGTTTTTTTGTTATTGTTGGTTTGGTTTGGTTTTTGGGTTTTATTTGGTTGGTTGGTTGGTTGGTTGGTTGGTTGTTTTGACTTTTCTTTTAACAGCTCATATTTTTTTCCTGGACTGTTCTTTGCTTACTGTCTTTCATTATCTCCAGCATCCAGTGAAACCATAAAATACCCTTTTCCATGTAAATATTAACAGTATACTGTTGTACATATTTGAGCATAGAATTAAATGGCTTTGCCGCATTGAATTGCATCAGATATGTACCACAGTATGGTTAATTTGCAAGAGCTCAACAGGACCTGTTGTATTCTGTGTCATAGATAGTTAGGAGAGTATCACTGATGCATGTCAATGCTTTTGCTGCTGTACCTTGCTCCTTCCACTGTCCACAGTCTCCATTATAGGAAACCATGTGTCAGTGATGAAGTGAATCAAGTTGTCCAACCAGACCTCATTCTTTCAAATCATTAAGCAATAGTTTGCAGCTATTTATGAGCTTTTTTAGTTTTGCGTTTTAAATTTGAAGTGGCTGCTATATGGTGTATAATCAGACTGTACAGGCCATATTGCAAACTGTTAAAACCTGTTGACAATGTGGTTAGCATATATAAATAATGTAAAGAAATACCATTTGGCAACAGTTCTGTATATAAGAAAAGTGTCTTCAAGTTTAGATCACTGTTTCTTTTATTTCTTTCCTCATTCACTTGGCTTATTTTCTAACCACAGTAATTCCAAACTGGCATCATCACACTATGAGAAAAAAAGTGAGTATTTGTAGACTATCTTGTTTTAATATTATATTTGCATATATTCCAATGTGAAGTAAATTGTGTAAATCTGGAACCCAGCTTGTTTCCAAATAGTTACAGGACATAGCAAGGAAAGCATTGGGGGAATGTGCGAATTTCTAGCACTGTTGGCATCAGAAGTTCCAAGATAGTCTCATAGTTTGTTAAATCCTTGCTATCTTGCAGTGTCTGTTTACATAGTCTGCTCTTATTCTTTTTTGAACCACAGCACACTAGGCTTGTACAAATAAAATATTTCCCAAGAAAAAAATGGCACATTTGTATCATCAAGGACATCAGGACATTTTGTGTTTCATACACAAGCTAATGTTAAATGTAGAATCTTTCTTTCACAAATGCTTTTGACTTGTAATGTGTTGGTGTTATGCATGCAGGAAACTGTTATTATCATAAACAACGCAAACAATATTACATATGAGCCAAAAAATAAAGATTTCTTTTTTTTTTAATTGTGTTTATTTTGCTTTGTCTCTGACTTTCTGTTGGTTAAAGCAAGATAAAAACTGGTTTTGGTGCAAATAAAAACTGCTTTCTTTTTCCCTATAGCTAAACACCTTATTCTTCATGGTTTTACTTTTACACATAATAATTACAAAAAAAAAAATTCTGAGAACTTTGATCACACTCCATTTATTTCTACTTCTTTGTTATCAGCATATTGTCTGGGAATCAAAAAGGACATCTACAGACTTCTGCCCAGAATGTCCTCTCAGCCCTCAAAAGCCCTTCTCAGCCATAAAGGCACTGCTCAGTACTGCTTCCAAAGCTGCCCACATTTTATGAGTCTTAAATATGCAAACAAACTCTCCAACAAAGTTTTTTTGTTTTGTCCTGTATAACATTCAGCCAAAGGGCTCACTGCATACAGATAAAAGTTGGTTTTAGTTGAACAGTGATTTCTTTTTATTGCAGTAGTTCTCAAACTTAATAAATACCATCTCACTTGGTCTCACAAGAAAGGGATAACACTGAAACTCAACTGTGCGAAGTAGTGTTCATAACCAAAATATCTGGATGTTACATGGTAACACAGTTCAACTTAATATGGATGTCATCAAGTTGTTCAAGGGCAGAAAGATTTAGGACATTGAAACACCACATTATCATCTTAATGATTTGAAAATATATTATTATATTTCAAAATTAACAGTAAGTAGAATATTCACGGAATTTTCTCACTGGCATGTTTTTCATTGTTTCTTAGTCTGTGGATATTATGCCATATTAACCATATTTTGGCTAAATATTAAATTGCTTATATAACCATGAAATAACCGATGGAACATTGTAACACTACTGTCTATTAAAATCTCTAATACAATGAGCATCAGCAGTCACTGAAGCTGTCTCTGAGTTGGACTATCATGCAATAAGGAAGCTGTACATCACAGAATCACAGAAAATGCTGTGATGAAAGGGACCCACAAGGATCATTGAGTCCAACTCCTGCCCAAGAGCATTGTCCTCTGTCAGGCTTGGTGCTGTGATCACTTCCCTAGGGAGCCTATTCCAGTGCCCAAACACCCTCTGTGGGAAGATCCTTTTTCTAATATCCAACCTAAACCTCCCCTGATACAACTTCCAGCCATTCCCTCAGGTCCTGTCACTGGTCACCACAGAGAAGAGATCAGTGTCCCTCCTCTTCCCCTCACAAAGATGTTGTAACTGCAATGAGGTCTCCCCTCAGTCTCCTCTAGGCTGAACCGAGCACCTTCAGCCATGCCTCATACAGCTTCTCTTCAAGGCCCTTTACCATCTTCATTGCCCCACTTTGGACACTTTCCAAAAGCTTCATATCTTTCTTATATTGCAGTGACCAAAACTGCATGAAATATTTAAGGTGAGGCCGCTCCACTGCAGAGCAGAGCAGGATAATCCTCTCCCTTGCCCATCTGGCGATGCTGTGCCTCATGTCCCTCCTGGCTGCCAGGGCACTGCTGACCCATATTCAATTTGCCATTGACCAGGACTCCCAGATCCCTCCCCGTGGCACTGCTCTCCAACATCTCATTCCCTAGTCAGTCTGCACACAGGGTTACCCCATCCCAGGTGGAGAATCCAGCACTTTCCCTTGTTGAACTTCATATGGTTGGTGATTGCCCAGCCCTCTAATTTTTTGAGGTCTCTCTGCAGGGCCTTCCTACCTTCAAGGGAGTCAAGAGCTCCTCCCAGTTTTTTATCGTTTGTGAATTTGCTTAGTAACCCTTCCAGTCCTGTATCCAAGTCATTTATGAAAGGTTGAAGAGAACAGGGCCTAAGATGGAACCCTGTGGAATCCCACTGGTGACAGGTCACCAACCTTATGTCATCCCATTCATTACAACCCTTTGCACTCAACTCATGAGCCATTTGCTCACACATCACATGGTGGGTTTATCCAGCTGTGTGTTTATATGAATGGCTTTCCCTGTACCAGAAAAACACCTTAGTTACATGCAGAATTGTCTAGCCTGCTCACACCCTTACATCCCGGAGCTGGTCTCTAGTCTTCTCAGAGTACAGGGTTAAAGCTCAAGACATGACCTTCTGTAGTTGTCTGGGCATCCTTACAAGCAGCTGGCCTGCAGGCCTAAATGAGAGAATCCTCTGACTTGTGTTGCTGTCAATATGAACATCCTTGAAGTCAAAGTTACGTACATTATTTATTCCACTGCTCCTCTTGATCAACTCATCTAACCTTATAAATGATTCAATTTACTTCCAGAGACTTTTGGAGCTCTTCTGCTTCTTTGGTTCCTGACTTCACATCTAACAATTTAATTTTACTCTTACCTTTTCATATTTCCTGTTCAAACCAGCACCTAAAATCTGCAGAACTTTTGCTCCATGAACAGGGTGGCAAGTGTTCTGATGAGGAATGAGAATTCATCATTCATTTTCAGGAACTTGGAGTCTCTTACAGTACTCTGTAAAAGTAAGGTTATTGTATCCATCTTCGTTATCAAGCACTGTACGGGCAAACACTGGTTTTTGGTGTGGACTAGCAGGAATGGATGAGGGTCTTGGTTTAACCTGGACTGGGAATAGGCTCACTGTTTTGAGGGCATGTATGTCTTCCTAATTATCCTTTGCTGCTTCTGTGAACAACTTCTTCCCTCCTACCTATTCCTTTTTACACAGAAATCAGTTGAATTTGTATAATTTAAATCTCACATTATTCCTCTCCTATGCTTCCAATGCCTTTGAACAGAAATGCCATTTGAAAGAACTCTTTACATGCTACTAGGCAAGCCAGTAGTGATGGCTATTCCAGACAAGCATAGTTTTATATTACTACCATATTGTGCTTGTAGTCCTTCCCCACTGTTAGTCCTCCTTTGTTTCCAGTCAGCAAAGGAGGATCCCTTATTTTATTAGCTCCTAAAGTCCTCTCTGTCTGACTATACTGATCCATGTCCAGGTGAATTTTCAACATGTCCAACCACAGACAAAATGCCTTCCACTCTGTATTAAATTTCTTATCTGTCACGTATTGCAAAAGAAGAGAGCACTAGTAATGCTGACAGTACAGATAAGTCACTCTCCTACTGTAAGTTCATTACTTGGTACTTTTCCTTTCAGATGAAAAAATTTCCACATGGATGCCCAGAAAGGAGACATATTCCTGTTCAGTACATTACAAATTAATTCATAGGGCAGCACAGCTTAATGCTGTTCCCAAGCAAGCGTTCCCAGAAGTCCCAGTGCCTCACATGAGCTAATGCAGCAGTACTAACATGTGCACAGTCATAAAAGAGTAATGAGCTTGCAGAATTAACTGAAGCTAATTCAGCACTGAAGTAATTTTAACAAAGGAGGAAAGATCAGTGTGTGGTGGAAAAAAACCCCAACTGTTTCCTCCAAGAAGGAGCAGACTGGCCACAACAAATACAATCAGGACAGCCATTATGGAAAGTTAGGATCCTGAGTAGTCAAATGTATTTACTGTGAAATTCATTAATGCATTAAAGGAAATGGTGAGTACTCAGCACTTCTTAGTCCATTATAAATTGCATACTGTGCTATATTGAAAAAAATCCTTTGGAAGGTAATATCATGATGGGAATTTAAAAATCAAGAAAGCTCTTGCCCAGAGGGTTCATCACCAGTACATGACTTATATGATACATTATTATTATTATTATTGCTACATGAAATGTCACAATTGTGTGAAGATTTTTACATTTCAGAGCTTAACTCTCTTGAAGTGCTATTTGTAGTGATTTTTATGTTTATCTCTTTAGTTCTTCATCTAGATAGATAAAATGGAAAAAACATAAATCTGAGCAGGAAAGATTACTGGACTAACAACAGAATCTTACACTTAAAATAAGTTTGTATTATTTCCTATTTTTTGCCATTTTTAAGAATGTTTGGCTATCTCAAAAAAGATACGCCTTGGAAAAGAGAAATAACCCCATGCACGTGAAGATCAAAACCACAGAAATACTTAATTATAAGTAGACAAAGCAAATACCAAGCCGAGTTCATTAGTCATGTGTTCAAATTACTGAGCTAGTTACAATGGATGTTTTCTAAAAGATCATGATTAATTCATGTACAATTTAATAATAAGACAAGATAAGGTAAAGGGGGATGGTGGAGTGCTGTGATCTGTTTCCACTAAACACCACAGAGCAGGGATGTGCTTCATCTTTGTAATGTAACATACTCTGCACCACTTTACAAATTAAATACTTCACCCTCATAGAAGAAAACATACTGCAACATGAGGCTTGGCTAAGCTAAGAAAATAAATTGTACTGCAGTAGCCTAAGTAAACTGAAGCCAATTACCATCTCTCAGGAGAGAAGACAAATCACATGCATCTCTGCAGCAAGTGCTATGTTTGATGCATACATGAAAAGACATATCATGAACAATTTATAGCAGTAAAGCAGGCATTCGTTCCCAAGCATTCTACACTTGAAGTACATTTCCTGTATAATAAAAGCCATTTAATGTTTTTTTTTTCTCATAACCTACATTAAGGGATAACAGGGAAAACACTATCACCCCTAAAAGTATTCATTGTTTTTATAGGAAACACACACAAAAAATATTAAAAGCACTTACCAGACCTTACATAGCATTACAGTTTTTTTATAAAACTATAAGCCTCTCACAGGAATTTCAGTATCAGAGGGATATTTACTCTTTATTCTAAAACCCTAATAGTCTGTTCATGGATCACAAATGCTCTGCCTCACCGTTTTCCTGATTTAGAAGTGTTTGCTTTCAGAAGGCATAGCCCCAGGTACATGCTTACAGCGAAGTACAAGCCAAGTACAGTCTTAATGAGTGAAATCGGTCATCATAAATTGAAGTGGGTCATGCCATTTTTTCCCTCAGTCTAATGCAGTGATATCAAATCCAGGAAACCAAAAGAAGCAGTTTAACAACATATCATACAATAGCAGCTACGTTCAAATATAACATGCACAGGTTTTTTAATTATGTCACACAAACACTGTAAGTTGTATTATGAATTTCTGTCCCAGAGATTTGGAACTGATTGACTGAGTTGAACAGCCACAAAAATTTACACATCTTCACATTTTTCCTCTTGCTGCTGTTACAGGGGGATGACAGTGATGGGTCTAATTTTATGATTCCAGGAAGCCCAGCTCTGGTATACACTTCAGAGATCCCAGCTCTGATCTAAGGAAGGAAATTGATTGACCCAGAAAAAAATAACAGCTTTTTGTCTCTGCTGAATATCAAAGGCCTTATCTTACCTCTTCATGCAAATAAGCAAAGATCTGAGAAGCATGTAAAAGCCTGCAATGAGAAAGTTGTACAAATTCTCAACTAAGGAACATTAAATGAAATACATAAACACAAAAATATACAGAAGGTGAAAGGGACAGTAGTGTTAATTGGTATAGTCAGATCCTAACATGTGGGACACATATCATAGGTATCATTTATTTTTTGGATGGGATTTTGCTACTGCAAGTCCAGGGAACAGCACATTCTTTTCAAACTCTGAAAGTGACAAGAGACAAAAGTGGCAGAGCATATGCTACTTCCATGAATGTGCGCTGTGTAGAAAGGATGTTACTAACATCTCCCATCTGCACCAGGCACATCCTTAATTCATGTGTTGCAGAGTTTGTTCAGAAATTAGGACAAGCAATGATTTTTATTTTACTGTTATCATCACTTCATAACACAGCATTTTTACTTAGAATCTGTATTTTAAATGCTTGATTTACATGTGTATTTTCAATTACGTATTTCAGATACAAAAAGCTGTAACTGCTCTTTTTAGCACCGTATTTTTTTTTTCCCTTTTCTTTTTTGACCAAAGAATGAGAATAAATTACCTGGTGCATCCAGGTTGTGCAATAGACAGGAGTAGTATTTAAATTACCTGCATCCTCTACCCACGCCCTTCAGGTTCCTGACACAGAGCAGAATTTCAAGAGTTCCGAATGGGGACATGAAGCAACATCCTGCTTGCTGCCCATATACACAGAAGTATATACTGAGTGCAAATAGCCATAAGGGGTACTTGGCCTCCATTGGACAGCCCTATAGGGGGACTCTCAGTTCCTAGATCCAGCATGATTAACCCATTTTCATAATGTGGTCTGAGTTCGCTACAACTCTGACATTGACACCTTGCATGTCTTCATGACTGGCGTGCAAAAAGCCCCCCATTGTTTAGTTAATCCCAGAATACTTGTCCACAGCACACAGTGTTTTTTAGATAGGTGATTTATGCTGTTAATGAAACAAGCAGGACAATCTGATGGCTGAGTAATAAATTCTCAAAGTGATTTTGTGAGCCTGTATTTCTTGTTCTAACAATTCTATTTCTATTTTACAGACTATACATATATACAAGAATATACAAGCTCATTTTTGTCTTCAGATTAAAATATGTAACTGACAATGCTGTTTACTGGCTTGGCTGTTCCCAATTCATGTTCTGCAGAATTTGTCTAGCTGAAGCTAGAGATTGTAAATATTTTACAGTAAAATGATATTTCTATATTTTCTAGGTCACCGCTTTTTTCTGTTCCCGAATCATTAGGAACAAACAGCAGAGTGAAGGAAATGCTGCATCTGAAGATGGAGTACAAAGGAGACCAATTGTTCTCTGCAGCTCACCACTGCTCCCACACTGCTCGACAGCACTGAAAACATACACTGAGCTGCTTCCCTTGGGAAACTAAGATCCAGGCAGCAACTCTCATTTAACATGGGGACTTACACACTTCAAGGAAGTACTAGCTGGAGTCCTTTCTTCCATTTAGCCAAATAACTCTAATTAATTCCCCATTAAAAAGGGAGGGTTTCCTTCCATCTTTTCTCTCCACAGAGCTCTATACTCTCCTTCTTTATGTCAGCCTACATTAATTTAAAACAGGGACATCTTCCTGTTGTCTCTGTACAGCATTCCTGCTGAACTTTACGCTGAAAACTCCAACACTGAATAATATTAATAACATCACAGATAAACCCTTTTTGACAACTCATCTTCACCAGGTATTACGTGTAGACATACAGACTGACAACGGCAAGCTCCTTAATATAAAATGTCAGTCATGTAAACCACAAAAATTCCCAGCTTTCATTTACCTTGTTCTGTACCCCTCAAGTCTGATAGTCCTTTACCTTTTTTGAGGTTACGGTAACTCTCTTACATACCACTGAAGTTTTCCTCTCCTTACTCAAGCAATTCACTTCCTCCTGTGGCAGAGATGTTTACCTGTGCTGCTGCAAAGGAGGAGTGGAATTGAAACGACAAGTATCTTGCAGCAACTCCAACTCCAGCTGCGGTCTTGGCAGATTACAGAAGTTTAAATGAGGCCACTCCAGGTTAGGCCACACAAAGCATGTAGATGGAAAATACTAGCAATTCACAGGGTGGCAGTTTTATGACCCACTTGAATCTGAAGCCAAAGACGATGCAATCCCATTTTTCTGCTCTGACATCAACAAGGTCAAACCATATTTCTCATTGAAAATGCTATTAGACCTCTTTCACAAGCAGAAGTCTGTGTATCCTAAGCAAAGCTCAACTTCATATTCCTACTTATCTACATTGCTGGGATATACTGAAGGAAGACTGAGCCAAAGAACTTTTTCCATTTATTCTCATTAACATTTCCCACCATGTATGTCTACTTTCTGCTGCTAGAAGTGGTCATAGCCACAGAGCTCTCCTTTCCTATTCAGACCAATGCCCTAAACCACTGCCGTATTAACATGCTTTCACCTCAGCACAGGTATACCTCTCCCTCTGAAGTGCCTAACTCTGGGAAAACCTTTGGTCAATACAATGCAAAAGCTCAAGCAGTCCAACTGCCTGAGGAGATTGTCCTCTTGTCTTTCCAATCCACGTAAAGATTTTAAATGGCAAATGCAAGCAGCCCCTGTCACACTGTCTGCAGTGATAGATTCTTTCCCATTTTTGCATTTCAGGGAGCACATACGCACATAATAGGGTAGACAGGATAGACATGTAATCATGTGTAACCCATACAAAAGAACCCACAGCTAGGAGAATATCTTCATGCCCTTCCCCCCCATTCAGGAATTACTATCGTCTTACAAGAGCCCTCCCTAAGGGCTGTATGTAGTCATGGTGACAAGACATCACCACCTGTCTGCCCCTGCAATGGAGGCAATGAGCCAGAATGCAAAGCTTTGTTTTGCTGCTGCTGAATGCATAAAGCACATTTCTGAATAGCGTGATTCAAACAGAAACCAAGAAAAATGACAATACTTTTCAAAATACAAAATCTGAAGAAAGTTCCAAATTTATTAATAATGGCTTATGAAGATGAATCAATAAAACAAAGTGGCTTGAAAATTTACATGAATTAACATGCTTCACACTCTCTAAAATGCAATTTTGTTCATAAAATCATAAAAAAGGATGCTTTATGACCAAAAGCTGAAAATGCAGAGATTACAGAAACAGAATTTAAAATAGTTTGCAACTGTTAACACACATTGCTTTTATTCCAGTGAAAACACACACAGACTATTACAATACTGCTTGCCTGCTGTTAGCAATGTCCAGCTGGCAGCATTTTGCTGATTTTGGTACTGACTCCAAACATCAGCTGACCAAAAATTACAGAGGAACTGGTTAAAGTACTAGCACGGTACCATTCTGTGAAGGGAAGCAGTAAACATTATAAATAATGAAACAAGCAGGTGAAATGCATCCCAGCAAAGAAAGGAGACAGCCTAAATCGAATGGGAGCAGAGTATCTCCTCCTTTTTATCCTGTGTATCTAGCCTATACCTCAGGTTCTGCATACAATACTGAGCACCTTACAGCTCTCACATGTGGCTGCATGCCCCTACCTGAGGCTGACCTTTCACTGAGCAAGGCACAGTGGGACTATCTCCTTTTCTTATCTTCTCAGCATACTGGATTTCCCCAGGAAAGAAATGCAGACTAGTAAGGATTTTTTGTGTTCAACAAGTTCCCTGGAATGGGTGAACTGGAGGGTAAGGACTAAAAAGCAAGCTGCAGAATTCTCTGTTTTGCGGTTTAGATTTACCATCAGAGATGGTACATAGGTTTTTCTGAGGCTGCAGTGTTTAATTGGGCCAGACCTCTATTTTCCTATATGGGCAGGAGCTACTAGACACCTGGATCTCTTATGGATCTGCTCATGTGTACTGGCTCTTCTCCAGACATTCTCCAGCACTTCAATGTTTTCTTGGAGTGAGAAGCCCAAAACTGAACACAGGATTCGAGGTGTAGCTTCACCAGTGCCCTCCACAGGGCGTCAGTCAAGTGCCCTGCTCCTGCTGGCCACACTTGCTGATACAAGCTAAGATGCCATTGGCCTTCTGGGCCACCTGGGCACACAGCTGGCTCATATTCAGCTGCTGTCAATCAGCACCCCAGGTCCTTTTCTGCCTGAAAAGCTTCCAGTCACTCTGTCCCACGCCTGTGGCACTGCCTGGGGTTGCTCTGCCCCAAGTGCAGGACCTTGCTCTTTGCCTTGCTGAGCCTCAGGCAATTTGCCTTGGCCCTTTGATCCAGCCCATCCAGATCCCTCTGCAGAGCCTTCCTGCTCTCAAGTAGATCAACACGCCCATCCAACTTGGTGTCATCTGCAAGCTGACTGAGGATGCACTCGATCCCATTGCCCAGATTATCAGAAAAGATATTAAACAGTACTGAGCCCTGGGGGACACCACTGCCAACCAGATTTAACTGAATTCCCCACCACTCTCTGGGCCCAGCCACCCAAGCCAGTTTTTTACCCAGAGAAGAGTACACACACCCAAGTCAGAAGCAGCCAGTTTCTCCAGGAAAATACTACAGAAAACAGTGTCAAAGCCTTCAGTAATGTCTAGACAGATGACACCCTCAGCTTTTCCCTCATGCATTGAGACACTTTGTCATAGGACGAGATTATGTCAGATGTTCTTCCATCATTTCCTACATCATTTGTAAACAGCAAATATTTTATCTTTCAAGTGCTTAGCAGACAAGGCATAGTTTTGATAAAGTCAGGAGAAATTAAGAGTGCTTCAGTGCACTCAGATACTAATTGGTTCAATTTTGACTAATCCTTACAACTGCACAAAGGGAAGGTGCTTATGCACTCTGCCCATAGTCACTCTCATTCCAACATATACTAATTTAACAGGCAGGCAGAGGCTTTCTGGCATCAATAAACATGAAATCTTCATGTCTAAAACCAATATTCAACAAATGCTAAAGGTCACATGTGCTAAAGTTAATATGCCATCTTGTGGGTATATATCACAATACACTTCTTTAGTATCCCATATACAATTTATTATAGGCAAATTAGCATCTTGTATTTGTATATAAACCACCTAAAGGTTTCTAAATGAAAAATGGGAGACACAAATACAACCTACCATCTGGTAAATAAGACATACACAATGAGTATTTTAAGTCCTAAAGAAGTAACCACAGAGCAATATTACCCAAGATACAGTAGTAGTTCTAGTTGGACAGATACTCTAGGCTGGAAACTTGGTCACTTTGAAAAAAATAACAGTACAGTTATAAATTATGAGTTAACTACATAATAAACTAATGTAATTTTTAAAAAATTAAAAAAGAAAAAAGAAAAGTCAGACTCTTCTCCAAACACAGGAAGAAAGCTCAGCTATGAAGTGCTGAGTAACAACTTCATTACTGCTTTGGCTGCCAGTTAAATTGTGTGTGGCATAGAGCAAGTGCCAATCTAAAGGTAAAGTCCAAAGGGCATCTGCAGTGGTACAAATATCAAAAGAGTTTTCCCCATATATATATTAAGCTTGCTAGCAAATTACGACCATCAAAGACAAAAAATTCTTAAATGTGCCTAAATACTGTTCTAAAATGTAAACAGCTCTTCTTTCTGTTCTGAGTGGAATATTGTTACATTAATACACAACAATACAATTACATTATATTAGTTTAATTGGTGATGAACTTCAAGTGTCATGAAATGTTGGTCCCTGGAAGAAACTCCTAAACTTCTATTACACTACACCTGCTTTTATTTGTTCTTACTCTAATGAAAATCTCTCTGTAGTCATGAATTGTGGAAACTCTTTACAAAATAAACAGTAAAACATTGGTTCTATTTTGTATGCAGATAATTTATTTGTGTAATCCATTAAGACACTTTTCCTCATCTCTGATCATGATGACTATTTGCAAAGCTATAAGACTTCTGAGGTGCTTTCACAGGAATATTCCTACTAGATAGAAGTAATACACTAATATGGAGCCATCATGTCTAATACATTTTGCTTTTTAAGTAATTAGCAATTTTGAGTAATTAGAATTTGAGTAATGGAGGCAAAACTCTGGTTATGTCTTAGCAAAAGGTATTTAGGGTGCTTTAATAAAAAACAAGTAAATGGACTCGAGGAGGGGCAATACAGTGTTTTAAACCATCATTGTTAGAGCCATGATGTGTGTCACTTGTGTAAGTATTGTGGAAGAGATTCACATTTTCCTTCAGCAGCACTGAGGATTTATTTTCATTCTTGGAAGAGAAACCTAGAATCTTTATGGACTAGCTAAAGTAAAAGAGCCAGTTTCACTCAAGAAAATGAGAAAAACTGAAGAAACAGCAGTAGAAAGTATGGCTTAATAGCTTATTATGTCCCTCCAAAATGATTTTCAAGAGGGAAAAAAAAAAATTCTAATGAACACTTGGGATGTATTTTCAGACTGAAGAAAAAAAGTCTAGAGCTTTTGGCTGTATACCCAGACAAAGATAACAATCCTAGCAGTAGATAGACATGAAGGCATTGCAGATATACTGCTGTTTTGAGTCCATGAATGAATTTGCCTAGGTGCAAAGCTGTTACAGGGAGAACAAGATCAGCAGAAGACCTCTTTTGGGTCACCTTTTACCTCCAGTGTAGCTGATATGGAGAAGGGGATTGGGGTGGGGTTAATTGGTAATATAATAATATTCTTGGTTTAATGATGACGTTAAATATTTTCATGGGAGACTAGCTTGGTAGCCTGATGAGCCAAAATTTTGCCTTCCCCATGCAAAAAAATTATTATACCTACCAGATCAGACATGAGAATGCCTTGCTCCACTTTTATAAAGTACCATAACAGATACACAAATTCAAATATGACACAGATATAGATAAGAAAAATCTATATTTGTATCTATATATTGTATTTTTTACACAATCCACCTAATTGTTTCTGCTACACTTTATAAGTGTTGTCTCAGTTACATCATGAGGCATTGATTAATCTCAGTGAAAAGTATCACCAGAAATGGAAGCCTGCCACAAAATTTAGGGATGGATTTTGATCTACTAATCTTTTAGGGGAATTACTGCCAAGTTTTTCGTTCATTTCACTCTAAAATTAAGTATTGTTTGCAAATTCAAATTCTAGATATGGGGCATGGATTTGAATTAAAATTCTTACTATAAAACTGTACCATTCATAGCATCCTAACTAGTGTTGGCGTGGTATCTGAATAAAATTATATTCTAAAAAGGATTCATGCAATGACAGTAACAAATGAAACAAATTTCTACAGTTATCTATAACTTTGCCTTTTCTCATTATGTGCATGTATTACATATACAAAATACAGTTCAGAAAATTTAGTAAAGAAAGATTCAGCAGTGTTACACAAAGGTGACAACACACCAAAATAAATCATGCTTAACTAATTTAACTGCCTTATACAACGGCAACTGACTGGACAGACAATGAGAGCAGTGGATGTTGTCTACCTGGACTTCAGTGAGGCTTTTGACACTGTCCACCATGATATCCTCCTAGGCAAACTCAGAAGGTGCAGGCTGGACAAGTGGATGGTGAGGTGGACTAAGTACTGGCTGAATGGCAGGTCTCAAAGGGTTGTGATCAGTGGCACAGAACCTACTTGTCTAAACCATCTGTAAAGCAAGTCTACTGTTATAAGAGGACAAATACCATCAAGACATCTCTGCCAAAACAGTAAAGAGGGGAAAAAAATCCAAATTAAAGCGTTCTAACAAATAAAAAATCCCAGCTTATTTAACAGTCTTGTATTTTCTTTGCAACAAATTAATATACAATACATGAAAAGTAGTTTCAGAGGAACCTAAACAACTATAAGCCTTCTCTGAAGAAACTGCCTTTAAAATGGCACTAAAATAATAGTTGTTTTAGTGCTGCTTACACAAATTACATCTGCTTGGACTGCAAATTGGGCAAACTTAAGTAAATTATTCACTAAATTGTGTTGTTTGGTTTCTTTCCCTTCCCTTCCAAATTCAAATTCCAGAACAGAATTTGAAGATCAAGCTAAATTATTCCTGGTTTTTCTACTGGTGCTGACTGAAACATGTTTGTGTTCCACAGGTTACGATTTACCTATTACTCTCCCCAAACAAATTATCATCTTGGCACCTCTATTCCCTGCTCATATCCTCTCTCCCTGCTTCTCTCCATAGGTATCACCTATTTCTCATATGATCTGAAACAAATTATTCACAATGGTATTTAATGTTGAAGTTTGTCATTCTCCTTCAGATCCATAAAAGGGGCTTCTGTGACCAAATACCACTTCTCCAACTGTACTAATTGTTTCAACAAAACATATCATGTGTACCTGCAATTCCAGTCTGACATCTGACAAGACATAGAAGCCAATATTATCAATAATATCTGCATAGTTGTTTTAGTTGTTTTAGTAATTCTGAATAAGATGAGATGAAGAGACCCTATAAAATTACTTTATGGCATTAGTACAGACTGCATTGCATAACTACTTAAGTGATGCAGCCAAGATCTGTGCATAAATGAATAAAAACCATCACAGGTTAGACTTCAATAAAATGCTAGCAAGGGTTAAATTCTGCTTTAATCCTTGGGGAGTCACGTGGCTGCTATTGAATGTGCTCTTAAATGCACCTCAAGCTTTTCTTTAAAATATGTCTTGATCTGAAAGGAAGCAATGGATAAAATAACTAGGAAATGTAATTTCTTCCCTCGTGGTGAAGTTGGGGAAAGAAGGGAGAGCAAGATTCAGGATTCATAGAAGACCATGTAGCGAAGTCAAAGAACCCAGTGTACAAAGAAAAGTGAAAGCAGTGGCCTCAAAACTGATAATTATTTACTTACTACAGTATTATTCAAATGGAAACAAGGAAAAAATCAGATGAAAACAGCATCCTTTCCAGTTTTCAGTTATTTAGCTTTAAAGGAGACAGCTACTTGTCATAGAGAAAATGTTTTTTTAAAAACCCAGTCATGTGGTGAAAAATAGAACTCTATCAACGTAGCCGAGTTGTTTTTGCAAATTTAATCTCAAATAATAAAATTAATTTTCTAAGTGGACAATGTTGTAAATAACTAAGTCAACTCTCTCCATTTATGTTCTGTCACCCCACTGAGTTTAAAATTCTAATGTTTTGAGTAAACCCCACACACTATCAGGAAGTGATGGAATAAAAAAGTAAACACAAACAGTACAAGATCATCTATGTACACATATTCATGTCTCTAAAACAGAAGCAGACAGGAAGATATCAAGCAGAACAGGGGGAAGCAGGGAAACTGAGAGAGCCTTTCATGTGGATAATATACTCAACCTACCAAGTACTGCAGCAAGATTTCAGGATATCTATTTGTATCCTATTTCTGAGTAATAAAAAAGTGACATAAATACAACATACCAAAATTACAAAAGAAAGGTATGTCCTGAATACAAACACTCAGTCTCTGGAGTTGGTATTAATACAAACTGTAGCATGAGCCCTCTGCTCATTTACAGAATCTGAGATAAATAATACAGAAGAGTTAAGACTAATAAAACATTTAACAATTTTCTCTCAGTTCTCATATAGCTTTGCATTACCTCTTCTGAACAAGGCTGAGTATTAGCAGTGGTAAAGGAAGCTCTATTCCTGTGCTATTTACCAAGCTCACATAAAAAGCACTGAAATCCAATAAAATTTTCTTAGTATCTTTAATTACTGCCATGACATGGTAAGAGATTCCCAGAAAGAAAACAAAACCAACTGCATGTAGGTCTTCATTAGGAAACCAGACTGCACTTTAACTCACTAGAATCAATTCACTGATGATGCTGACTGTGAACAAGCAGAACAGATAAGGAAGAACAAAATTTTCAAAAATCACGATGCCTTTGTGTTTACCCTAGTTTACCATATGCGATCCTGAAATTTTTTACTCTCAACAAGTGACAGCTTAAATCTAAAAATTGTTACAAATTATGTACAAACTGCTGCGGTGACACTAAAGACCTTTTTCATGTGTAGTTGTGATGTCAGCATTTTACCACTTAGCCTCTACTTCTGATTAATGGCCAAATACCAGATTTGCAGTGCAGACAAAAACTGTTGGCCTGTTGATGCACCACTTCAGCAAACTGAATGGCTGATGGCATACAGTCTGACTGAAATGAGGTGACAAAAGGAAGGATCTCTAAATCACCACATTCTAAATTAATTTCCTGGCTAAAAAGATGGCTGTGTAATGGCCATCTATGATTATGTGCTCTCACACGACCCTGTTCTTTTTGTGGTGATCTGTGTAAAGGTTTCCTACAAATCCAATCAAATTATGGGAAGCACTGAATCAATGCTGGTTAAATAGTCTTTGATTCCATGGCTTACATTTTTAGTGAAGACTCTCCTTGAAAATTAACTGTCATATTCTGAATGAATAAAGTAAATCAAATTAAGCAAAACACAGAATTACAATAGGTCAATAACTAATAAAAAATAATGATTATTTCATGGCAACATGCAATAAGGATACTCTAAAATTCTTACTGACTTGCCTAATCCTAGGAAAATCCTTCTAATGTGTTTTTATAGATGATCACTGCAGTACAGCAAGCAGAGTTTGTGCATAAACAAGATGACCTAGTTTTCAACATCTGCAAGTCTTAGCTTGAAGCTTGTTTGTTACTTGAAAAGGCAATTAAAATTTAAACAAGTGTGAAAGAACAAACTCTTATTTTTCTTGCATTTCTGTGAAAAAACCCAGTTACACATTAAATAATATTTAATACAAAGCCACATCAGAACTCAAAATAACAGCAGATAATTACTAGTAATATTTTTTAGAATAAAACAAATCACAGATAGACAGTAAAACGTGCAGAAATACACAAGAACAGTAGGGGTAAACAGTTCAGGAGATTAGGTTGGGCAATTCCTTTCAAATTATAAACCATGTACAGAAAGTGTAATTTCACAGGACATTCTTCAAGTAAGAAATAAGCTGTGAGCTGACGAACTAAGCAACCTGTGTATTATTGTATGGAATTCATTAATAATCCAGACATTCATCTTGCAACAGACAAACACTCCACATGAAAGGTGACTTTCAAACATCAGTATTTACAGAGACAAACTCATTACTGTTTTCCTCTGATAGCAATTTCTTTTCATTGTATTTGCATCTTTTACTATTTAACTATGCATTTCAGGATGGATTTACTGTTATTTGTTGAACATGATGCTTATTACAAGCAGAAAGGAGATACAGACCAAAATAATTTCTGTTCCAAAGAGCTTGTAAACCAAACACAGGAAAACACAGGAAAAACTGCCAAAGAACCAAGAGGCATTACAGCACCCATTTTTAAAGGAAGCTAAAGAACCCAAGTAATTTATACTTCTTCAAGTCCTGAAAAATGTTCTTAAAGACAAAGGTGAAAGAACTTAATATACATTATACTAAAAAACTATACTGAGTAAATTTAGCTCCATCTCTGTCACTGCTTCAAAGGATGGCTTTCTAGTTGAAGCACAAATGCTGAAGTAAACAGCACTATATCCAGTTACCAGCTCCTCTGCAGGACTTCAGACATTCAGCTGAGACTGCTACTTGTTTTCTTTACTTCCATCTATGTTCAGAGTCCAAATGTATATGTTACATAAAAACATATAAACATCTACATAAACAAGTGTTCTAGACTTTCCCCATGGAAAGTCTACTTGTTCTATGTAAGGCATATAAACATTCTTTCATTACAAAATGTGGTATTCTACAGACAAACATACAATACTATAAACACAAGATTTCAGCTTCCACAGACTATAGCTTTCATAAAAGAAATAACTGATAAAGATGAAGGATGGGAAACAGAGTAGTCACAGGACACTAAACCTCTTTTAAAATGAAGTTTATATTGCCATTCTTTGTGAACATACATTTAAAATGCAAATATTATTCAAAAATGCAAATACTTTATCTGATTACATAAATATCTGATCTTGGTGCATTAAAGGAACGTAGAAGAACAGGTTGCCATTAGCACAGAAATATTAGTGTTTCCTTACTATACTGTACCTTCTGCTCCTTATATTTATCTTAAATTCAGTCTTCATATGGTTGTGATTTCTTTATTTTTTAATTACCACCTACTTAGACCTTTTCCTCTTATTAATACAAAGTATTTTCAAAGCATGAAAGACACTGGACATGTAAATAAATGCTGTTATTTGGACACTGATCCTGTGTGAAAGCATAGAATAAAGACTGCAATCAGTTTCGAATTAGAGATGCTAAAATAACTGATCAGCATCGGAACAGCTTAAGGATAACTAAGTCTCACCAAACATCACTTTTTCCTGAATAAAGGTTTATTTGATCAAAGTAACTGCGTTGACATCAAATGCCTTGCAGAGTCTTCTAACAAGTTTATATGACATTCTGAGATACAGAAAGAAAAAAATCGGTAATATATATAATAGAGGTATCCAAAGGTAAATGTAAATGAGATGCTCCTAATACAAGGGAGCATTCCCATGCAGATTCTGTGTGGGTGGATTTCACCAACAATAACACAGACCTATTTATCACAGCCCAGAACATGGTCTGCATTACATTCTGGCATACTCACTCAAGAATAAAAAAGTTGAAAAAGTGAAAGTTATAAGACTGAAAGACAAAAAAAAAAAAGATTCAAGGAACAATTTTAGACCTTCAATAATGACAAATGAAAACTGTGCTTCACATACCAATTATCCAACTGAATACTGAAGCAATGTGATTATCATCTACATATTACATGCAGAAGGTATTCCTTTTACATTCTTAAAATGCAGTGAGATAATATGGCTTCATACTATTCTCTTCAATATAATAATCTTGTAATAGATGCAAAGTCTAAGGCCCAATCTCAGAATATTTGCATAAGATCTGCAGCCCTGTAAAGTCACTCCATTTACTATGATTTACACACCTTCTTTTACTCTCACAAGGAAGAGTTATTAGAATTATTACTAAACTCCTAAATGAAAAAAATAAGAATCGAAACTGCTTCAAGAAACAGAAAATAACAGGAATTAAAGTTTTTAAAAAACCCCCAAACATCCAAACATCTCTTTGCATTCAAAGTATTATCATTCACATCAGATTACATGTATTGGAATTCAAATTGCCTGACTCCAGTATTCTTTTCACCCACAGAATAGCTTTATGTATTAACAGATATTTCTTTAAATCATATACATCTTGTTATTGAAGAATTCTGCCTTAGTGTAACTTATGTTTGGATTTTATCTTTCTACCATCCTCTTATTCTCTTAGATAATTCAATTAATTTGCTTGTGGTACCATCTGACAAAAGATTACAGGTTAACTGGAGGCTATTAGCCAAAAGCCAGTTTCCCTTCCAGGACAGCACTTCTGGGCACATAGTCGGGCAAATCAGCTCGCTCCATCCGGATTCTCCCCAGACAGGGACACAAGTGATTCATCCCTCCTGGCAGAGAAGCTGCTGACATTTCCATCTCTGTTTACTGGGTTAGTTGACAGACTGCTGACATGATCCCTTTGTTTTCTCCTTATTCTCTTTATACTATAGCCAGGAACTCTAGCAGGTGAACACCTACTCTCTGCCACAGAATGGAACCATGTGAAGTCAACTTGACAAGCACTTTCATTTTCAGAATATAAAAGCTAAGCACTCATGTTAAAAATCTACATTGCAAAACTCAGCTGGACAAAAAAGTATCACAAGTCATCTGATGAATATGAATTTCACATACAGATGTTATTTATCAAGGAGAACAAAAGGTTTTGCAAAGATTTCAGAAAGTACTGCAAAAACACTTATGAACATATCTTGATCCCTAAAAAAATTAGATCAGACCTCTTATTTAACTTATATGAGAAGCAGTTTTAATTCTATAAGCTAAAGAATTTTAGATTTGGAACTTGCAAAAGGAAATGCACCATTTTAAATCAAAAAAGTGTCTTAAGTAATTTCAAGTCTGACCCAAAAGTTTATCTATCTATAAGAGTATATTAAAAATTTTATGATGCTTTCCAGATCCATAAACTTTAAGCAAGTTAAGCCTGACATTACTCAACTGTAAAAACACAAAAATCTTAATTATATATAGGATTACAAAAATATTCCTAGGATTGGAACTTCAAAACCCCTACAGGACACAGAGAGAGAGAGGACAGACCTAGATACAGGATTATAGCAGAATGTAGAAAAACCACTAGTTCTTTAAGAAGCAGGAAAAACAATGGACCCATAAACTTCTGACACCACTAGACCAGACCTTATGGGGCACAAAAAAACATGGAAAACTATTTGTTTATGCATTTTTCACTGAAAACTCACTAATTTGTGACAATACATTGGGCTTTTTTTCCGAGAGAATAAATCATCATGGACAAAAAACATACAGCATTTTGCACAGAGATTTGTCTTACAATGATAGTTAAAACCCAAAAAAATTCTGCAACATCCTATACAAACCAAGAACTGCTGCCTTTTTTAATATACTATGCCTTAATATGCCTATTTTAATATACTCCAGGAACTGAAAAAATTCCCATGTGGCCACCCCCTCTTCTCTAATCTACCATTCCCTTTCTTGCAGTTTCTTAGACCTGATAAGTGCTGCTTGCACACAGCTAAAAGAGCCCTTGTAAAAAAAGAAGCTATTAATGATAGCCTCCTAAATTAAAACAAAATTAACTTTCACTTCTACTTATCCTTAAACTCCTTTCTCAGTATATTTGTTTCTTGTCAGTTTTAATGGGAGAAGGTGAAAAATGGCAGTCAGCACTGGACCTGCCAGAACTTTACTGCTGTATTCATGATACAGCATCTAATGGGACAGTACAAGAAAGCTGGTTTGAATAAAAGCAGGGGGTGCTAAGAGTGGAATAGAAAAATTTATCTTGCCAAATAAAAATAATTTTTAATTTCTACCAACTTCTGGTTGAATTCTATGTGTTTCTGAAAACTTAACAGTTCTACAGGTCCATCCTTGCTCCCCCCCAGTATTCATATCCCATACTGATCCTCCTTTTTTTTACAGGAAAGCAAGGGTCTTCCTGATTCAAAATGCCTTTCAGTTTGTCTTAGGAAGAGAAACTTTAAAATGCAAAACTGAATTTGGCAGAAATGTTTTTTTATATTTTATATAAAGGAGACCTGCAAGTAAATTCAATTTGTGGTCAAAGAGACACAATGTTTCCTTCAAATGCATGGTAGGATAGCTCAAAGTGCCTGTAAAATGTGCTCACTGATGCAAATGCTTAAAACATTATCTACTGCCAGTAGCTGCACCACTGGCAGTAGACTACAAGTGCAGAAAATTTCTATCTACTATAGCAGAAAACTGACACTTTATACATGCTTGTAACTGTGCAGAAAAAGCCTAGCAAAAAGAATAAAAGCATTTTTAATACATATAACAATAAAAATCAGGGTTTAGATAAAAAAAATAATCTACTATAAAACCTCATCTTACTGAGTGGTGGTGATGAATAAAAACTTTTTTTTTGTGTTTGCTATAGGTTATTAATTATCTCTATAATAATGGGCCTTAAAAAAGAAGACCTGAGACCTATTGGTTGAAAGCAAAGAAACAGTGTTATAGTGGCCATCAAGCTGTTCTCACCTTCACAATTCTCAGTTCTGAATCTTTCAATTCATTAAATATCTTAGACTGCCTGTAAATGTTTCCCTCAAACTTGCTTATATTAACTGAAAATCATGTATTTTATTAGGTTATTTTCTCTTTTTACTGTCATGCTTCAGTGTCAGATGAACGTTGCTCATTATCTGCTGACAGACTAACCCTACAAAAGCTGCAACTAGAAAGTCTCTTTCATAAATGTTTTCGGAGCAGTAAAGTCCTGATGGGCTCTGCATAGCCACTTTCCAGCCATTTGGCCCCCAGCATGTACTGTCAGGACTTGGCACGGCCCCTTGCTGAATATCATGAGATTCCTCTTTGCTCTGTTCTCCAGCCTGATGGGGTCCATCTGAATGGCAGCACAACCACTTGGTGTACAGTGTTGTGTCGTAACTCTTCACCATTTTTGTATTCTGCTGAGGGTGCACTCTGTCCCACCACCAGGTGACTGACAAATAGGTTGAACAATCCTGGCCCCAGTATCAATGCCCACGGTACACATCAATTAGTGATTTGTCTCCAACTGAACGTTATGCTGTAATGTTATTCTTCACCAATCAGCATAAGAATTTCAGTTTGTTGGCCTAAAATTAATTATTTATATTTTTCTTAGTTCAATAAATTCCATAAATATTAATACAATTAAATAACTTGTGAGTACAGTTTTTGTATTTGACCATCTGCAATCAGAAACTCTCTACAGGAACATGGAGAAGAAATATAAGTACTATAAAGCCTAAGAGAGCACACGGATTTAAAAAAGGAACTATCTAAAGACAGGTTTAAGTTATTGTGTCCTCAATCTGCGGCACAAATTTCTAAAGAGGTTTTTATACTGGGTTATCTTTGTACTATTAACAATACTATGCATATTTTATCACCATTTCCCTTTTGACAGAACTAGGTCTCCACAAACACATACAGATCTGGAAACAGAGTATAAGTGTTTTAAAGCAAACATCTCAAATACAAAAGCTAAAACACTACAATTGGTTTTATTGTTACTGACCTTGTATTATATAAGGAGGTTATCCTGGATTTTCTTTCTGATACTAATATTGCAACAAGAAGCCAAAATTTTAAGACTCCTTCTGAAAGCAAAGCAAATTCTATCACGAACCACTTTTTCCTCTTTGAACTGCTAATAAAGCATGTAGGGAGCATGCCCAAATTCTGACTCTGCAGGCTATGGACCCTTGCTATGAGACCAAAAAGTCTTACTATTCATAATTCCACATTTTAGTTAATTTATGTCACATACAATTACATATGTATTTTTAAGAGCATTATCCAGAGAAATGATTGAAGTTAGTGATATCACATTTCTGGCACCAGGATTTTCTGCATGTAAGTTTAGGTGCTCCAACACCATCAAGGTCTGTGTCACTGGAGTTTAACTCCATCAAGTGACCTTTAGACCAAGTAGATCTAAAGGTAAGTGCAATTTAAAAATAAATAAGAAAGAAAAAAAAACACTCCCTGGTCCATTCAAATTGGGGATGTGAGCAAGAAATGAAGTAACAAGGCAAGAAATACCCTTGTAAAAATGTGTATTTTTAATCCCCCATGCCTTAAGTACCTTCAGGCAGCTCAGGAAGGACCAGGTCAACTTCTACAATACTAAGCAGAGTTCTGCTGTCAAGGACATATTACTCAAAATGTACATCTTCATCTAGCTCAAGGCATAGAGAATTTAATTTAGTTGAATCCAATGTATGCAATTAGAAGGGTAAAAGGTGAGTTTTAGTTCTGGAACCAAGGCTGACCAATAACTAAATTCATATTGTATGAATTGATTCCTTACTATTAATACGTGATTTGACAAATACTGTAGCATGCATTTTACACATGTATCTGGCTGGGTGTCATTCTGTGCTCACTCAGAATATTTATGCCTATTTAGGTACTGCAGCCCATGGGTTGCAGGACTCAGCTAAATTTCTAAACACTTCAAAATGTTGCACATACAGAAACTGATGTTAGTTTAAAGGAAATAAAATTTTCAGAAACAGCTATTCAAAAGAAAAGACCACAAGGAAATGTTTTTAAAATGTGTCATACTAGATACTTGCTTTGTAGACTGTGTTTATCTTCAGTGAAGTATTTACTTACATTATTAAACATCAATTTAAAAAATGTCACACAGTGAAATTTATTAAAACACAGAGATAGCTGCAAAATAAATATGAAAATTGTGACTGAAGTATCTTAAAATGAGGAGACAAAATGAATTAAGTAACATTTTTGGTAAATTGTACACACATACAGAAAACACAAATTCAAGACAGATAAAAAGTAACACCAAAAAAAACACTGCTCACTTACAATACCTACTGAGGCAGTTTTAAGTCTTTCTCATTATTTGTAAAGAAACTGCTGGGGCTCTTGCACCTAAAATTGGAGTTACTATATCAGTTATGTTTGTACTCTTGGCTGCGACGTCCTTGGCTGTGCAGCCCCTACACTGCACTCTCGTGTGCTGGTGTGGTAATGCAATAGCTCGCTATTGTTTCAATAGCATGCATTCTCTTCTGGATGGAGAGGCACAATGGGAAAGGAGAGATATAGCGGTTACCAGCATGGGAGAGAACTCCTTGGCCTAAATTTTTTGCTGCTGGAGGATTCAGCAAGACAAAAAGGATTTCACACATTTCCAAGTGTTCTTTTCTGCGCGGGCACTGTAGATCAGGACTACTAAATTTCTATTTTGCAAATAAAACTGACTGAAGAGAAAGTAGTCAGACAAGCTGTTACTATCACATTATTGTTCAATAACAATTATTCATAGAGTAACAACAAAACTATTACTTTAAGGGGAAAGAACCTACTATAACTCATTATGCAATTCCATCTCTTGGCTGTAACAGGTATGGAGATAACCAATCCCCTCATAACAATGTGTGCCTTTTGTCTTTATCAGACCTATGCTTATCCTATCTGTATGACTGTGACCTCACTGGTGCATTTCTGAACAAATCTAGTGAGCTGTTGATGTGGTGGTGGTGGGTGAAATGTTGGACTCAATAATCTTGGGAGCTTTTCCAACCTTAAGGATTCTATGATTCTGACTGCACCAGTAACCTACTGGCCATCACCTCAATCACACAGATGTTTCAATTCTATAATCAGTTGTACTTATGCTTCTAAGGCAGCATCAGGAATCTTAAAATAATGTTTAAAACATTTGAATAATGTGCTATCTCTACTGCTATGCTACAAAATTAACATTTAGAAAGCCTGGGCAAAACTGTTTAGCTAGCTTTTGGTTATACAATTGTGATGCTCATTTGCATATATTATGTTAGTAAAACATGTTTTGAGGAAAAGATGGAAGGGATCGATAGGGGATCATCTTAAAAAGCAATACAATAGCTGTAATCCATAACTATGTCTAACAATGGAAGAGCTCTAACTGCAGTCCTTTCTGCAATGTTGCTGTGGAAATAACTGTCATTAATCCAAAATTGAAAGCAGGGAGCATCTGGAAACTCACAGCTCAGTCTGCAGCATCTCTAGTGTTAAATTTCTAATGTAAAAATTTCTCACCCATAAATCATATTCTCTCAACCCTTTTCTGCCTCCCACCCAGCTGCACCTCCACCCACCCTACTTCAAGGCTGTACTGTTTGTGCAAGGTAATGTTCATCACTGCATATAGTAAAATGATTCTACCTTCTGTTACCCAACAGTGCTTCTTTTTCAATCCATATCATTAATAGTTAGTCATGGAGCTATTATTCATTCTCTGAACTCCTAAAATGAGATATCACTGATAGGTTTATATCCTTAGCAACTGCACATAATATGGAGAACTGTATTTTGCTCAGCTGTATCATCACGTTCCTATTTCTGCTAGCAAACAGACTCTTGTTGTCAAAGAACGTGTGTTAACAGGCTTCAACAGGGTATTTCATACCAGTTATGTACAGCACATCTTTACCTCCCCAGCAATGTCACTAGTTTGAATGACTGCAGTCTGTCAGCCCAAAAGTAGATTCCTCTACCAGCTAGTACCTATTAACCCTTGGTTCTACAATAAAAATATACATAAGCACATATATATAAAAACATATATATATAGGTTTGCCTTAACTAATTCTGCCTCGTTATATGTAGAAGCATGGCAGACATGTTAACTTGCCTAAAATATTTGATCACATAGTGATAATTACTCCTGTAAATATAGATCCTTATTTTAAAATCTTATATTTACTATCTTTTACTTTAATTCTTTACTATATCTTCCTTCATTTTACTCCACATGCACAGTGTGAATAGAAGAGGTAAGACGGTGATATTCCTTAAAGAAAATGTAAATGTTTCAATATTCATAATCAGATTTTATATGTACTAGAGAAAAACATGCACGACATACAAGAACTTTTAAAAATAACATATCTAACTTTAGATACATGTTTGCATTAACATATTTTTCTATAATAAAGGAAGAGGTTTTGGAAGACTACCTCCTGTTATACTAAACATGAAGGGGACTCAGTGGTCAGCTGGTCTTTCAACATAGAGCCAACTGGATAGACTCTCTCTCACATATAATTCATCCCTTTCCTAAGACTGTAACAATGTTCATAAATAAGGAAAGTCAAGAGGTCAGAGAATTGTGCAGCGCCATGAATACTTAAAACCTGACATCACTGTAAGTAAATTCTCCACTTGATAAGGAAAATATGTCCATTGTTCAAATCCCATGTCTTGTTTCTGGATGCTTTCTAGCCAGTATTGGCAGTGGGTTTCTTGCAATTCTACATTCCTCTTAGATCAACTGTGCTTCAAAAGCACTACAAGGAATCCAAAATCCACAAAATTAATGCAACTATTACCTGCTTACAAAAGTGGAACTTTTGCTCTTGCTGTGCTAGCGTAATATCACGCTCCATACAAAAATCTAGCTGGTATGGTCTGCTTCCCATTTCCATATATGCAACCATGTTAAAAAAAACCAAACCAAAACCAAACCCAACAAAGCTTTAAAAATCATATGTGAAGTTATTTGTTACAAAATACTACAATTTTACTCCATTTGTCCGTCTTTTTGTTACTCTTTTGCTACTCTTTTGCCAGAGCCTCATTTTCCTAAACCTTTCCTAAAGAAATTCAGTTCCTGCATCTTACAGTCATAAATACTTTACCCCCAAAACAGAGAGACAGAATGACCTGAATTTTGAATTAGGGATTTGAGAACTACAGGGGCCACTGCTGTTTCCTCAGGCTTCAAAGACAAACAGAAAAGTCCATTACCCTTTCTCTCAAAGGATATTTGCAACTCAGACAGCACATGGTGGTTTCCTGTAGACCTAGGTTTTCTGTAGGCCTTCTGAAGGAAGGCAGAAATAGGGCAGCAAGTGAGGTAGTGTTTTTCCAGGAGCACAGGGTAATGTCAGGGTTCTGAAGGGATAGCACTAATAGCAAAATGGGACTAAGATGTGTGCAGAAGTACTTAACACTTAAAACAGAGTATGTCTGTCCGTATTTTTTTTTTTTTAACAAATAAGATTAAATTACAGAGAGGACAAATTAAATAAATGCCGCTGCCATATTACATGCCACCCCTACTTCTATAAAAAAGGTATTCTCAGGTATATATGCACCTCTTATACGAAGTTCTTCAAAGCAGTTTCTCCTCAGTAACTCTCCTAGTAAAAGTATATTTTTGGCCTTGAGAGGTAGAAGATATTTTGTAATACCTCCAGCTGAATTTGTCTGTTGTACATAGACATATGTATATATATCATGCATATATTCACACAATTGCACACACAGTTATCAACCTTTCCTTTTCTTCCTCCCATTGAAAATGCTACAAAAGTCTCTCTTGTCAGTTATCTTTACTGAAAATAAAAAATGATTGTTTTTATTAGCAAATACTTTATTGTTATAATTGCAGTTATCCATTCCTTTAGTTAGTTGTTATTGCCAATGGAAATTATTCTGTCTTTCCCCAGTGACGCTCTATTTGTCACTATTCTGGGCATTAATCCAAGTCCAAAGATAGGAATGAAAATTATAGGCTCTTCCTACATAGCTTTCCTTTTTAGCAACTTCATGCAGGCTCCACATTAGCAACTTCTAACTTCTCTCAGATTTCTTCCTACATAAGTCATTCTCCAAATGGATCAAAAGTGGAAAAAATTCAGCTCAATGCTCAAAGGGATATTATCCTTTAACTTCTTACTGAAAATACTTCTTTTTCCTTTTTTTCCAAATTCAAATGAAGGTAGTAGATTTTGGGGGGGGGTTGTGGTTGTTGCTTGTTTAAAGCATTTTCTATAACACATACCACATTAATATCTGTGATAAAATATTAGTGGATTTTTCTTCACAGTATTTCCATAAAATGGAAAATAGCATTGCCCTCTTTTTAGCAGTAGGGAACTCACGAACAGATAGTGAACTGCATGGGCAACACCATAAGAGAAGATTCTGCTGAAATCAGGAATAATCAGGAATAATCAGAAAATACAATCCTTTTCATTACTAGTTTTTGTCAGTGTTTTGGAAAATATTGCTATATATTTTTACTGTTGCTCATGATGTTAATTAAATGGAGTGTTGAATGCAACTTTTTTATTTGATCCTAACTCAGCACACTGTATTAATGGATAGAAGCTCAGTTATGGGTCACGATGTATTCTGCCAAATAACAAGCAAGCTGGAAAAGCTAATAATACTAAGTAACCAATAAAAAACAGATAACCAAATTTAATTCACTCCTAGTCTGAATTAATTGACAGCAAGTCTATTTTGAAGCAGAAGACAGAACTAAGGTGTCACTGTCATGCCATCTGTCATATATGCTTCGACAAAGAGGAGAGATTTATAAGGTACATCCACATCCTACTGCTAATGGAAAATCTCTGTATGTTACATATGAAGCCCCTACATACCAGTAGGAGAATGTTGGACCAAACACTGCCCTTTATATGTTTACCAAATCTCTTGGTTTATATAAAGTAGATACTTAAAAGGAGATTTAGTGTTATACTGAACTTCAATGGAAACAATATTTGCATGTAGCTCTTCAACCTCTAAAATAAAATCAACAACTCTTGCCAGATACTTCTTGGCTGCTTTTCACAATGTAATATTTTCATTTAGGATTAAAATTAGCAATCAGATATGATTACAAAGTGAATAGTGATTGGGAAGCACTTAATCACCTAACTAAGATAAAATTAGGATTGGCAAATCAGAAAATACTTCTGAAAGAGAAAAGGTTGTGAATGCAGTCAAAAGAGAAGCTAAATGGCAGGGAAGTCATTAGCAAAATAATGCATGATAAGCCAGATTTCCTTCTACTTATTTTTGCCCTATCATTTTTAAATTATGCCTTCCCATAGCCCATTTCAGTTTTCTCCCTCCTTCTTCCTTCCCCTGGCTAGTCCTTTTTGTAGAACAAAAACTACCTGCTCTTCTACTCCTTCTCAAAACACAGCAGTCTTTCACATACTAATGGATTCCAAACCTGCATTACTGCAGAACCAACTACAGGATAAAAACAAACAAGTCTGTCACACCAACAAATAACAAAAACCACACAAGAAGCATGACAAAGTGATCCATTACATCCTACAGGTGTATGGAATTGGTTAACTCTTCTGCTATATTCATACAATATCATAGAGCATTTAGTAGTTTCACCATTGACTTCTCTTTGCCCAAGATCTCATCATTAATATTTTCTCTGTAAATCATATTTTAAAATAATAAACAAGCAAAAACTTACTTACTTATAGATTCCAAAAGGATGGCAAAAATATTCTGTCCCTTCATACATCATAAATAAACTATAATCAGTTTACTGCTTGTAATATTTTATATCATAAATATCTTAAATACTTATGTAGCATCATTCAAACACCAACTTCCTTGATGAGATTTGCAACATCTTATGTCACTACTCTGCATAGAAATAGAGAGAAACATCAGTTTGAAAGTGATCAAGACTCATAACTGGACAAGCAATTGTAAGGAATGCCAACTTATAAAGATGGTTCTGAACAAGTCAATAAAAGACAGGAGTTTGACTAATCTCTGACACAACCATCTTAATTCCTGTACATAAGTTTTGTCATGATTTCATAATAAGACTCTCTTTGTAGAAAAAAGGAACAGCATCACTTGATTTTATCGGTATTTTCCACCCCTGATAAATCTTTTTGAGCATGCAAAATGCCCACAACGGATTCAAGGGCTGTTTTGACCATTTCTTCGCAGCTGTCACGGCGCTGGAAGAAAGCCTTTCTCTCCGCTGGGGCTGCTCTCTAAGGGCAGCAGGGGCACGCAGCGCGGGCCGGCCCGCAGCGAGCATCCCGCCAGCCCGGCCAAGCGCAGTCCAACACCGCCCCCTGGTGCCCGCGGGGCGCAGCGCGGCGCGGCCGGGCCGCTCGCTGACGGCCGCTGCTCCTTTGCAAGGCCGAGTCTTGCCGTGGCAATTTGCTGAGCAAGCGTGGAGCATTGCGGGATGCGTAATTCCAAGGCCCAGCGAAAGCTGTGCTCCCTTAACCCCTACTGGGTGAGTTCCTCACGATATAGTTTAGAAAGGAGCTGTATGAGTATAAACCTGAGCAAGAACCATTCTGTTCTGCGAAGAAGAGTTAAAAACAAAGCCAAGAACTTCAGGAAAAAATCATTATTGTATATTAGGGATACCAGGGATTTGCATGTCAAAACATGAGGAAAGGGGGGCTGTTTATAGTCAACAGACATACAGTATGTTCTATACTAGAAGAAAAATGTTGAGTAAATTGACCTTAGTTTTTCAAATAAACCAAGAGCTTACCATATTAAGGGCAGCATTTTTTATGCTACTAGAAGTAATCAGTTCACCATCCAGTTCAGAAAAGACAGAAGATATATTCCCTAAAAAGGAAGGGAATCATGCCTTTGAGTAGTATTTGTTCTGAAGACATTCAAGGATTAAAGCATGAAAAGCACAGCTGAAACAATGAGCGCTAGCAACAGAAATTTATACCCTAATACCTATTTTCATCCTTTGAAAATTAAAGTGCTAAGCAGTAATCAAAGAAATTTGATTTACTTCTGTATAGGATCTGTTAAGGCACTGGAGAAATACTATAGTAAAAGCTCTGGGATTGCACATGGCTTCATGTTACCGGTGAATCAGTAACACACAGCAGAATACCAGCACTTGCAGTATTAGCATCTTCTGCTACAGCTCAGAAAGAGAACTGAATCAATTAAGCTAACGAATGGGTAACACAGTGTCATTACACCCACCAAAAATCAAAACCATGCACAAGCCAAAGAAACTAAGAATACTTCACAACAGCACCTCTAAACAATATATAAATATAACTAATGCCTGCCAAACATCCCTCTGCGTCCTTAACTTTCGTTCTCTGAACACAGAACGCCTTCAGGCTAACTGGTATCTAGAAGGTTATCTTGTGCCTTACTCTCTTGGCTCTAGTTCTCCTACTTCTCTTTAGATCTAAAATCTGTTACAGCAATACTTCTATCAAATCCCAATTTTTCTAACTTCCTCTTCACTCAAATTCTAGCTCAGAGCCAGTAAACAATCAAGGAGACCCAACTGACTTCTCTGTTCAACTTCTCTTTCCCTGCCCAACAAGGGTAGCCCAGCAGGTAAAAATGTGGTATCGCCTTTAATCCTAGACCCTTAGTTAGGCACAAGCAGAGTTAGCTACACCCACAATGCTGTCCACATCACTGATGGAGTAATCAGAATATTAAGCAACCATTTATTCTCTTACTTACTTTCTCAATTATAGTAAAGAAACAACAGTAGAGCTGCTGTGATTCAAATGTACACAAGGAAAAAAAAACTTCCAAGTTCAAGAAGGATGAAACAAACTTCAAGGAAAGCAAATAAACAGTTCTTTTTGGGCTCATACACTGAAGAGTTAGAGGGTGTAACACAGCAAGGCAGTTCCCAACTCCGTCATGAGTTCTTGGTATAGCTCTCCTACACCAGTGTGCTTGCTCTCTAGGCTTCATTGTGCCTATTTTGAACCAGAAGAATTTCGGTTTTGATTTTCCCAGCTACATGTCTCATAAGTTAATGAGTCAGAGAAACAAACAATAAGTTTACATTTCAAATTTGCCTTAATAAAAAATCATATGTAAAGCTTCAAATTCTCCTAGTTGCTTTTATGTGAGACTTAAATTAAATAAACAGTACATTATCTGTCACAACCAACTAGTAAGGCATAGCCAGTTGAAGTTTGAGATTTTGTTTTCCCTCCACATGCTTCCTTTGACCACAACAGTGGTGACATGAGGCAGAAAATGTTGTCACATAAGAATAAAGCCCCAGGATCCACAATGAGAACCATCAACAAAAGGTTACCAACACTGCCTACACGACATTCATCAATGATAAGCTTAAAGATTCTGTTTCTCCAAAAGAGTTTATGGTAGCTTCAACTTGTAGGAGAGGAAAAGCTCTACTGATAACTTCCAAGTCAGCTATTTAGCATTCATCCCCTAACTTCACAAATACTACAGGCTTTTATGAAGGCCAGGTTAGAAGTTTTAGGATATAAATACTTTCCTCAAACCATAATTCTTTTGAGTAGTTTCAGTAAAGCTCTGCACACCCTTACAGGAGACCAGGTGCTTGGTATTTATTAAGCTCATCAACTAAGCAACACAGGCAGACTGCCCACAACTGTCATATTAGGAAGCTGCATTTCCCTGTAGTCCTGACCATCCTTGCAGGGGGCACAATATAACTGGGCAGCTTCCACTCATTGCTCATATACATTGCCAAAGATCATTTCTCAACAAAACCTTTTTAAAAAATGGTCCATAATCTCTTCGTGTCAGACTGTTATGTATTTTATAGCTAAGTTAATTTACTGTTGAAAACATTAGTCCTTTTTAAATATGTTTGCCTCAAAAATTATTAAAAGGTAAAAAGTTACTGACCTTTTTAGGAAGGACTAAAGAATCTGACATTAGAGTGTCATGTGATTATAACAATCATACCTTACCAAAAAATGCTCAATTTTCCTGTTTTATTCCTTCATTTAGAGATAAAAAGATAATCTATTTTTTATATCTGTCAATTAGCATCACATGACTTCTTTTTCTAGGCCTGCTTTGTGTCTAATCTTGTATCTTTTATCTTGTATGGTTTCAGATGATCTAGACATCCTTGGAGTACACAAAGAGCTTATAGTATTGACTCTTCTTTGGGTTTTTTTAATGCCTTGTTTGCTTTAATATGTTTAATGCTTGTGAAAGATGACAGTGGTTTTATTGCCATTTAGAAATCTAGTTCTCAAGCAGTAACACTGACAAAGCAAAAGGTATAACAGTGGAGGCATCTCCACAAAGCTCTGCCAACATGGTTCAGTGCCATCTCATCCTATTATTTATTAGTTTGTACTACCTTGCCCAGTGGATATGTCAGGCATGTTTCTAAGTACTTTCCTGGATCATTCTTGGCGTTCTTTTAGGCAGCCATATTCATGTCACGTGCTATTTTCCAATACTCCTAGTACCACTGACATTAAGCAAAAATTAGCACTACCTTCCCCAGCCACAAATTAATTTATGATTCTACATTTAATCATCCCAAATCATTATTGCTTATATTTTCCAGACACTCTATTGATAATTCAATTCAAGGCATATTCGTTGTCTGGGCCTCCTTGTGGAAAGTGTTTTGCCATGGAAAATTTCCCAAGGTACTCTCCAGTAAACACCACCTCCCCCCCCCTTACTTCCTCTCTTCTGGTTTTATTGTGATTGCTCTTCCAAACTAGCCTTAAATTTCTGTGGATCCTCAGGATTCTCTTGCAGAATTTCTGTTCATAAATACTAAAGGTACTAACAATGATTTCTTTTTGGTGGTTGTTGCTCTAATTCATTTTAGCCTCAACATGTTTCCGCATTTTACAAAAATTTATTGTTCCCTCTGTTTCCTTTCTTAGACACAACATACTTTGTGCCCATCTTTTTGGAAGGTACCTTCTGGTTTGTTTGTTTTTTTAATAATTGTCCTACCCCTGTGGTTTAAGTGTGTTGGCATCCTTCAGAGCTTGATCCTGCACCACAGCCAGACGGGTAAACAATTGTACAAACTGTCCTACAGCAAACTCCCAAAGAACATAATGTAAACAGTGGATTATAGACTTGAAGTGCACCCTGTAATTTTACTCACAATGTACTACTAGTCTTACTGCTAAGAGTAAAATCAATATTAAGCTTTCTATATAATAACCACATTCCAAAGCACAAAAAGAGCACAGAGCAATCCAAGTAATCAAAAACTACTCTTACAGTATAGCAAAAAAACCCTTTGCACAATCTTTTGGAAGTGTCAATTCCTTTCCTAATTCACTGTTATGATAGTGAATTAAAACTATTAAATTTATAAACACTACTGGGAATCATGCCAGTGTGACCAATGGAAGTAAATTTCTGCGACTCTTAAATAAATGGATGCCACATTCAGGCACCAGCCCCCTCACAGGCTAAGAGCTGCATGGTGGGAGCTTGACTTAGTTTGTCAAAAAAAGCCTGAAGGATGTATCTGGTTAATTATAAGGTTATACATAAGAAAGTATTTGCACAAAACAGAAATTATTTTCTAAGGTAACAAATGCACGCTCCAAACAATAATTAAAATCACATTATTCAGGGCACTACTGTGGAGCATGTAGGTGTTAGATACAGAGGCTTTGTGAGAAGATAGCTACAGTACTAAACATAGACAGTCTGGTAGAAGACTATCTTGAAAACCTACTATATGCATTATTACACTCTACTTAAAAACAGTTTAATTCTCTGTTTCTACACATAATTCTTTGTACAGCCCAAGAAAGAAAATCACATTGCTAAAAATCACAGGAATTACATTTTAGGCCTATCAAAGTTTCTTTGCTGAGTCATATCATCTGACTAGTCACACAAGAATATATGTCAGCTTGTAGCTTGTCATGGAAATGATTAGAGAGTTTTTTTGAAGGAGCCAAAACTAATGTGCTTAAGCTATTGAACAAAAATGTCATATATGCTCTTTATGTGCACTTTGTTCTCCACATTAAATCACATGCATCATAGATCTTTAAGGACAAAATTACTGATGCACAGCACATATGTTCCTTCAACCACCACAGTTTACCCTAGCAAAGTATAAAATATAGGCGTTCTTAAGACTATAGGAAGGAAATTAGCACGCTCTATTTTCTTCTGCTATTTAGTTGTCATTTCTCGGGAATTTTTTCCACATAATAACTTAATCTTGTTGAAAATTTTGGGTCCACATTCTGATGATGCCCTCCAGTAACTGGAGTAAGTTCCCAAAGTTAGGTGGTTTTTTTACTCTTGTAGGCCCTGCATTTTATGTCCAGCAATACTTCACAAAATTAATGCCTGCCTCCAATTTTTTATCAATGCCTACTACTTCCTACGGGCTTTTGTTTAAGGTGTGTATTTCTTTGTGTGGCTTGTTCCATGTTTCCAAAGCATATTTCTGCTGGAGGCTGCTTGGTCTCAGCTCGATAGTGGAGGCAACTAGAGACTCCAAACCTTCAGCACTGTCATTTTGCGGTTTTTAATTAGTTTGGCCTCTTCCCATACTTTCACTAGAACCTCAGTATGTTCTTTATCTGATTAATTACTCTTTACTACCGATTACCCTCCCTGAGGACAACAGTGAGGAGTGGCCAATAACACCGATATTAACAAGCAACCACAAATCAGCAGCCATGCCATCGGACCTGGTTTTCGCTACACATTCCACCGAGTAAGCCTTCCCGGTGCCCTCAGGGTGAACACGGATTGGGTAAACTCCAAGCCTCACAAATTCAAGGCAGAAGCGCTTACTTTCTGGGATGTTTCCAGCGAAGGGCGGCCCAGAGGAGGGGCCGCCGCCTCACAGCCCCCGCCCGCACGTGCGGGCCCTGGGCGCTCCTCCCGCACCTGACCGCGCTCCAACGGGTCCCGGCAGCCGCGGGCCGNCGGGCGGACACCGGGGCGGGCGAGCCGTGGGGCTCTGCGCGGCTCGGGGAGCCCGCCGGCACCCGCCGGACCTGTCTCTGCGCTCCGCGGCCCGTGGCGTGGGCGTGGGTGTGAGGGGCACCGCGGCCGCTGAAACGTCCCCGCTCCGTGGCCGAGCGGGCGGCAGCGATGGCCTTTTCGTCTCTGTCCAGTTGCTGCCGTAGGAGGAAAAAAGAGTCATAGATACAACGCGGAGAGGGAAATGCGGTCTCGGGAACCTTATCCTTGCGAGGCAGGGGCGGGGCGGCTCAACCTCGGTGTCGCGTGAGGACTGGAGCGTGAGCGCCCCGCGTTCAGAGCTGCGCCAGCGTGTGCCGTGCCCGCTGCTGCCCGTGCCTAGCGGGTGGCCTTGGCTGTCCCACGGACCCTGCGAGAGGCAGACGCCTCCCGTTCCCCTGGCCGGCAGCCTCCCGCGTTGCGCAGCTCGCTAGCCGGGCTCCCGGCTCGCATCCCTCCGTGTCTGCGGGCCAGGGGCACCCTCGGGAGCGCTGCTCTTCACACAGGAGCCGTTTCACCTGTCTCACAGCTCCTTGTTGCGCTTTCTTGCCTTCTTTTGCCCCTTCTGAGTGGGGAAAGGGACCGCGGCTTGGCAGTGCGCATTGTGTTCATTTCTTGTAGCAACCGAAGAGAGGGAACTGGATTGTTCTGTTCAATGCAGTTTCCCATGTACTGACCTGTTAGCGGAGAGCACCAAAATTTCAGAAGAGAATGACAGTGATGTTCCTGCTGCTGAAATCAGTAGTGAAATAAAAACGTAGCACAAGTCTATATAAGAAACAACTGGGGGAGAATGTTACTTATGAAACTATGTGATATGAAAAAGATGGAAATAATGGTTAGTTTGTCTGTGATGACACAAAAAAACCGGGGGACACCAAGTGAAAATACTGAATGGTAGATTCAGAACAAATTAAAATGCCTGTCTCTTCGTATGATGCATAAAGCATGGCATTCACTGGTACACAGTATTGTAGATGATAAAACTTATACACGGTTTCAAAAAAGGGAAAAATCAAGAAGCAATCCATTAAGGAGTGTGATGCACCAAGAACACAACCACTTTGGGAAGTCCAAAATGCACAACCTGGGGAAAGCTGGGACAGGAAAGTTATTTGCTAACTAGCTATTTCCTGTGTTCTTATGCTCTTCCCGAGGCAGCTTCCATGGTCATCACTCAGAAATGGGATATCACGCTATACTGGCCTTTGATGTGAGACAGTATTACCCTTATGTTAGTGCTACTTAAGGATTAGAAGTTCCACTTAAATATGTAGCCGTACTAGAGGCAGGAAATCTTAACGCTTGTCAGTTTATATGTCTATCTAGAGATTACTTAGGTTTTTCACTAATACAAATTTTTTCCAGGAATGTTACTGACAAGCATCTGAGTTTGTACTATCTGCTATGTACGTTAAACAGGCTTCCGCATCCATGAAATAGTGGTTTTATCTTCATACTTAGTACACAGAACACGGGCAGGCATTTTCTTCATTACATGCGTGTTCCTCTTTTGAATTTCTCAGTTTCAGTTAAAATATGGTCTTTCTAATAAATAATTATAAAATGTTTTCTGATAGCACAAATTGTGCTTTGAACTTTGATTCTTTCCCACAGAAACTATCTGGCACCAACTGATTCTATAGTGTCATTAGCTATTCATAATTAACTAAACCATTGAGTGGCACAGAAATCTAAAATACTGCATAAGACCTTGGATTAAAGTATACTAAAATGTTGGCATGCTGTACTAGTAACTCTTAAAATTAATTTAATTTCCCTGATTCAGGGGTTATTTTTACTGACCAATTGTCTTAGCCAAAATATTTTCAAAAATACTTGATTCACATTTCTGCCTTTGAAACATGACTAAGAATGTCTTTGTTTAGCAGCCTACCTCTGAGTTTATATACATTTCTGTCCTTCTACTTATTATTTTTCAGATTATTACAGAAGATTATGGGTCAGACTTATACAGGAATTAGATGCTTGATACTCCTTTCATTTCTCACAAAAAAAAAAAAGGGATTTATTTATCAAAATACCCCTGCAAATCTGAGTCTATGAAAATTTTTTTAAGATCTTTAATAAACTTTATGTAAAATCCTTATTCTCACCTATTTTTCTCATGTGTAATATTTTCACTGTCTTCCTGAAATAGGTAGAAACAAATGACCAAGTAGAGCTCCCTAGTAAGCCCAGGAATAAAGGAGTACACAGTGATCTGGCATCCGCTGGATTTAACATTGTTAATTCAATCACAGGACCAGGCATTATAGGTAAGTCTACTTTTCTTCACTATCCTGTGTTCAGCCTTGCTTATTCATGCATGATTCTCCAGCTTGGAGGATAACACTGACACCTTATTTTCTGCTGCTGTTTTTAAAAGATTTTTCTCTGTTTATTTGCTTACTATGTGAAAATACAGAGGTGTTAACTGTGACCACACCTCCGTGATAAATACCCCAGAATGTCTTGGCCATAACAATCAGAAAGGTTGGGCAGGTGCTGACTGAACTTCATGCTTAAACAATGCCTTTTCTAATGAAAATTATCTTTTTGAGATTATTAAGCATGCTGATCCAATTTGGGAGACTATTAACATTTTTTTAATCTGAATTTTTGTTTATTTTGATTGTCACAAATATTTGAAAAGAGTCTTCTAGAATCTCTCCTTTTCTGCTTTGCAGGATTGCCATATTCAATGAATAAAGCTGGTTTTCCTCTAGGAGTACTGCTCTTGTTTGTGGTTGCCTGTATCACAGGTATTCTATAGGCAGTTTCTGTTTTAAAGATAAAATTAGTTCTGCCACATTTTAGCTGATCTTGAGCTTAATGATACCTTAAACAAGTGTATCTGTGACAGTAAAAATGACTAATTTTTTCTTTTCCTCACTAATCCCTTGAGAAGATTAGTAAGAGAATTACACTGTACAACACATGAAGCTGCTTTTTGACTGCATTCATTTTCATAAAACCTTAGTTTCCTGAACAAGGTAACATTTAAAAGAATGTTCTTATTTGTGCCCTCATAATCACCTGTTTCAGTCCCCTGTTTTTATCCTAATTAAGAGACTGATATGGTTTGCTTTTCTGTTGTTCATGGGATTTGTGGAAGCAGGTAGGGAAGTCAGGCAGACAGGCTTCAAGATGGTGAAGAAGAAGGATTTTTTTACAAGAACTTCTTTTTATACACACTAATAAACAAGTGTCTATTGGTCAAAAGACAATCCACCTCCAAAGACCTATTGGTCAAGGCTTGTACACATCTAACACAAAACACAGAGATTAAGAAAGTACAAGAAGTACAGTTTATCTATATTCTCCGTGAGAGAGAAAGGAAAATTCTAAAACAGTGCAACTACAGACTGATCCTTGAGTGGGTTGTATATGAGATATTTAAAATTTACCACAGAATGAAAACCTTTGGTTGTATGATGATTTTGAGTATTTTTCTTCCAATATGAGCCTATAGCTCCTGGGTTTGGTGCATTGAAAGATTTTGAGAGATTTCTTATCCCTGCTCTTCCTAGTGCCACTGCTTTTCTTCTTACAGAAGTTTTTCTTTTTTTTTTTTTTAGAGGAGTGAAAGAAGGTGAAAAGTAATCAACCACAAGTTGGTTCATATTGTCTTTAACAATAATTTTATATTTTAACAGATTATTCCATTATATTACTGATCAAAGGAGGAAATCTGTCCAGTACCAAAACCTATCAAGAGCTGGTCAGAAAAACGTATGGTCTTGCAGGTTATCTAATTCTTTCAGCTCTCCAGTTTTTATATCCATTTATTGGTAAGATCACATAAAATAAAAATGTTTAAGTTTTATAAGTAAGAAGCTTTGCCACATCACTTCATTGTTTCACTGGTTAAATATTAAGAACTATATAAAGAATGTACTGTATATGTTTCTTTGCCATTTAAAAAAAATATTTACATTTATGTTGTGGATTCTGAGAAATGACTGAGGAGTAACTCAATGAATTGGAGGATCAGAATAATAGAAATGAACTGGAATGTAATAGTAGAGAAGTTAATGATCTGACATATAAAAATTAATGACAAAAGTAAGAAGAAAAATAGCAAAGGAAATTCTGTTCTTGAATGAGTAGCAGAGCACAAAGTTGATGTGTCTGAAACAAAAGGAAAATAATACTTTAGGAATATACTGAACTAGTATTTTTTCAGAGATGCAATATTATTGTAATTAGGGAAGCCACTGTTTAGGTCTTACTTGAATATTATGTGCTGTCATTGCTCTTCAAAACATTAGTTCAGCCTCATATCTAAGGAGCTGCTAGGAAATGGGGCAGTCAAAACCCCTTTGAAGAAGAAATAGTAGAAGAATAAACAGGTATAATCTGGGCAGGAATTTATATAGACCAGAAGTTTGAAATAAAGTTATATTCTGAATCTGTCCCCTGCAGTAGCAATGTAATTAAATCAAATCTTAAATAATCTTGAAATTTTCACATGTGGTGAGGTGGTGACTTGAGATATCAAAAGTCTGGACTTGGTGATTGCTGAGTCCTAGATCAAAATTCCTATTCTAGGAATAATCAGTCTGACTACAGGTAGCTGAGATTTTTAATGGCGTCAAGTTACTGTTCCTTCAGGCAATCATGTTACACATGTACTTATACTCCTATGTAAATCAACTATTCCATAAGTAATACAAAAAAGAATTGTGAAGGTCTCAGTCCTTAGCGTTGAACTAGTTGTTCAATACCTAAATGCATGCTAAGTGTTGAAGACCACGAGAGTGTTTAAATACATTTTGTATGTCTGTATGTATACACACATGTGCACATGTTTAGGCACTTTTAGTACAGAATTAGATAAGAATGAAATATGAACGTTAAGGCCATAGCACTTATTTATGAGAGGGAGGAATCAAAGTCCAATCTGATATCTTAATCTATTTTTTCCCTCCTTCTTCTGGTTTAAAGATTTTACTAACTTTTTGCATGAGCTAGAAGGTCCTTTGCATTTCATTGCAGGACTGATTATTAGACTAACACAGGAACTTTATTTTCAAATTCTTGTTTCTATTTAGTAAACTTACAAAGAATTGCTATTTGAAACAAATAGTTTTAGAATGCCTTTTTTATCCTCTTCTGAAGTGCATTTATATGGCTACTCAGCACAATGGCCTTGCTTATCAGGCTGCATCTTTGCTTAGGTTGTACCTGTTTTAAAAAAAAAAAGGGAAGCATTAAATAATTTTTTTTTTTAAACCTGAAACTTACAAGTTGTAGCTGCTAGCCAGAATTCATATTATGGGGATAGTGTCATATATTCCTGAAGTCTACAGAATATATGTGTTCAATATTAATTAAATAATTTGGATATGACTTACACTAACAAAAAATTATTTTATTTAAGCTATGATCAGTTACAACATAATAACAGGTGATAACATAATAACTTTAGTTAAAGTTTTTCAGAGAATTCCTGGAGGTAAGATGCATTTAAAAAATTCAGAATGGATTGGATAGAAGTATAGCATAAATATTTTGGGATTACCTGTTCCTTTGCTTCTAAATTACTCTTGCATATAGTTCAAGTTAGGAACTTGAAGCACATATCTATGAGTGGGTTTTTTGAGTTTGGTTTTTTTTTTTTAATAATACTTTCCCAAATAAAATCTATGAATCCTAGTCCTTGACTATCAGTGGACTCAGTGTCAGTGAAGGGACCACATGCTTCAGTGAAATACTAAGCAAATAAGGGTGAGTCTTCCACAGTTGTGTACTTACAAGATTGTTGTATTTTGTAATTTTTTGTAGATATTGCCTATAATGATAATTTGAATAGTGGAACTGTACTTCATCTAGTGAATAATTCTGGATGAGTTGCAAATAATATAATGAATGTAATGCTTTTTAACTCATGCCCTTTTTTCCCTTCCTGTGCTCTGAGTTTTTACAGCAGAATCAGTGGAGCAATTTGTGTATGTCTTTGATACCTACTTTAGCACAAAACCAGCTAAGTTAAAACATTCTTCACTGTGAAATTAAACTGAAAAGAACATGTCTGTACTGAAGTGGAAATGCATATTTGTGTGAACTGTTTCATTTCCACAGGAGAACTGTAATTTTCAGCATGTGAAACCTGAAAGGTGTGGATGTAGTTTTAATTGTCACGCTCTGTTGTTCTGTGAATTCCTGATCAAATTGATAGTGACAATGAATATCTAATAATTTATATATATAATGACTTCTGTGATAGGGGGAATCCCCAGCCTGGCAAATCTCACTACCTATCCGATAGAATACCAGCCTGGAAAGAGGTGTGAAAGCATTATAATTTCTTAAAGAAAAGAGGGAACAGAACACAGATTTTTCCTTGTCAATTGCCAGTCACTTTCCAGCCATAATTATTCACTAAGTATTCATTCAAGCCAATGGTAGCCTGACTGAAACTCAAAGATGTTTCATTTTGTCATTGGCTTGAAAAAAACACCAGTTATAAAACAAATCCCACTGACTGTGTGGAATATTATAATATTGTTGCCTTCACGTTGTTGCCTTCCTGTTTTGCAAGTGGAAGCCGGCTGATGGCAAGAAAGGAGGTGCCCAAAAGAAACCTCAAAATTAACTTATTTTAGGCCATTTCTTAGAGAACAATGCTATCCTAAACAGCACAGTAATTGATGTCAGCCCACAGTGTCAAAAAATTCTCAAGGCTAAATGGCAGAAAGAAGTAGTAGAATTTTTACTTGCAGTCTCCCAGCATTGACCCAGACATGATGAAAGACATTAATATTAACCTATATGTAGGAATGCCAGACTTTCCAATTTTGGTTTAATATATCCCATATGTAATGCATTTGGTTTGAATTTGCAGAATTCTGGTGTTTATGCTGATGCTGTTCATGGCTTCCTCAGTGTTAATTAATGCCTCGTTTTCAGTGTTACTTAGCTTGTGTAAAGGGAATAAAACTTGATCACCAATGGTTTGCTACTTCTAACCTTTCAAATGTAGATAATCTTTTCCTCAAGTTAGTCTCTTCAAGAAATAAATTATTTTCTTTTTTGTTTTAGTTGGGCAGGATAACGTGCTTACCGACCATCGCTTCATAATTATTCTTACCACCACCATCTTTACCTTATCTATATCTTTATATCGAAACATAGGAAAATTGGGAAAGGTAAATCATAACAGCAGTTGATTTTTTGTTTATTGTTCTTCATGCCATTAGAAAATAAGTTCCAGTCGTAACTTAATTTAAATAATTAACAAATGCATTATGATGCTTAAAGGACAACCTTTCAGCGGCTTACTGACTGAAGTCGTGTTTTTACCTTTACAGGTATCTTTTTTTTTCTCTGATTCTAACCACTGTCATCCTGATTGTTGTGATGGTGAGAACAATAACCCTCAGTTCACAAGTGTGAGTATTCTTACACTTGAAACAAAGTGAATTGTTGATCATATATAATCTGTTATTTCACTATTGCTTATATCTGCATAGTTGTGGAACATGCCTGCTTTGGGACAGACAAGATAATTGAAAAATCTCTATCAACAGTAACACAAAATAAACAGCTAAATATACTTCATCTTTTTTTTTTTTTTTCTTCTATTGCATATAAGCAAATTTAGAAAAAGTCTCAAAACCCCTAGAGATTAACGGGAATTTATGGATGATATGACTAACAGCAGGTGGGTCCTGAATATTCTGTTGTTTGAGAAAACTACTCTGTAAGCATGCACAATTCTTACAGCACTCATACTCTGAAAGTAGTATTTAACATTGGACAGTGGAGTATTCTAGACCATTTAGAACTCATAAGTATGTGTTGTGACACTGTTTTTATGATTAAATTGCAAGAAAGTGTTATGAACCTCTTCTTTTTCCTTAATGGCCTAGAAGGGCTGTCCTTTCCTCATCCTTTAAATGTGTAGATATATTAATAAAGATGACAAATCCTATTTCTGAATGTGTTTTTTTATTTATTGGAACAGGTATATATGGTCTTTTTATGTTTCCCTAAGTAAATTCTTCCATTAGGATTGTTACACCAGTGTTAGGCATAATTGTTCATTTGTTTTACTGCTGTGATTTGTAGGTTAATTGCAGGGTATTCAGGTTTAATGGTAGGAAGATACCTAGAATAGCAGTTTCTTAAGTTTGACCGGATGATGTTGTCTGTCATGCACAAAATCACTTTCTAGGAACTGTGTGGAACTTCCCTCCCCACCATCTTTCTGAAGCAGCATGTTTTTCACACTGTGTGTTAGAGGGGTAATTAAGAGGTTAATCTCAAAATCCCCTGTCAAAAAAGGAAGAAGCTATATATAATCGTTACTGATAACCTTGTTACTATGGTAACATTTCTCCTCTGCAGTTGTGATGTACTGAAAAATATGGAATGCATAGTTTTATTTTTTCTTATAATACATGCTGTTGGGTTTTAAGTGGTTCTTGAAGTTTTACATCTTAATTCTTTAAAGACTTCCATTTCTGCCTTTCCACTTCTTGTTTTCAAAAATGCATCTAGCATGTCGATAAACAGTTGGTAAAATATTTTTTTTCCTCATCAACATTCTGTTAATGTCTATTTTTACTATCTTTGCTATTTTTATTTTAAGGTTAGGCATAGATATATACTTTAATTGTTAAAACTCTCTTCTAATGTTTTGTTAGTTGTATAATGGTATGACTTTTTTTTTTTTTTGCAAAGAAAATAAAGAATACTGTTATATTTTAATATGGGTCTCTATATTATAAGTGAAACAAGTGAATTAACAAGCTTATGGTGATAAATATTATTACAACAATATAATAATATTATGTATATTATAATACATATATATAATACTATATATATATATATATAATAAAATTATATAATAAATAAATACTATTAAAATACTATAGAAGTTGGAGTTCCCAAATAATTGTTTTTAAATCGTTATTATGAAAGCCCAGTCCTCTTATCTGTCAAATAGGAAAAGAATTTGTACAATCCTGGATAAAGGTTTGATGGGGGCAAGTATATTTAATCCCTACAACTGTTATATGGTGAAACTGTTTATGTGCCCGTAGATGACTGCCAAGAACAAACTAGACAATTCCATGGTTTCCTATGCCGGTTGTTAACTAGCCTTTTCTTGTGAATTCTTTCAAAATGTGTATCTCATTTCATATTGGTTGCTTCTTGGCCTAACCACAGTGGATATGGACAACAAACTGTTTATGCTTTTTCAAGTGCTTGAAAAACACCTGTAAAAAGCTGTAATTTGTCCCCCTTTGGGGATCCTTTCTCTGGACTAAACAAGTACAGTTTCCTTAGGCTTTCTCTTTTTGTCATTGCCCATGCTTCTGATCATGCTCAATGGCTGCCATAAGTTTTCTGCAAATTAAAGTGAAATTGTGGTACCCCACCTGCCTGGGATATTCCCTCTGAGAAGCAGAGAAGAAAGATTGATGTGTCCTAAATGCAAAGTGTTTTAAGGTCCCTTTCAACTGTATCTCTTGGGGATTGTCACACTTCTGTCATGTAACCTAGTTTGATGTTTGCCCCTTTGGAAAATAGCATGATGTCATGGATGTGCCTTGAGTTTGCAGTCTAGTAAAAGTACCAAGCAAGAGGTACTCTGCAGAACTCCTTGCTGGTGAATTTTCCTTTCTTTGATACTGTTCTCTTGAAGTTTGGGATTTCTTTGTTTCTTTGTTTGTTCCCCCCACCTTGTTCTTGCGAAGCTTTTTTTTCCTTTGCATAACCATAGACTTTGTCATTACAGAAATGAATCCTGCTTTATCACATGATTTCTCCATTTACCAACATATTTATGATTTTTCTTTTTCATCCCATTCTCTGGTATGATAGTGTTAACTGCACGTTTCATGCTTTCCATTAAGGACACTTTTTGCTTTTTGTTCCATCGTTCAAGTCATTGCTGAATACATTCAAAAGTACTGGAGTCAGGTCAGGTTCCACTGGAATCCCATTTGGATATCTGCCCACTTTGATATTTAGTTTCTGAGTAGTAATCAGTTTTCATTTACCTTTAGATTTTTCAGAGTACTCTTCCCTTTGAGAGATAAAAGGTATTGTTACATGGAAATGATGGAACTTTTTTTGCTTAAATGCAATCCATGCTCTAGTTGAAAATTAAATCTATTATTTGGACAAAAGAGCAATAAAGGATATTTTCTGCAATAATCTGAAACTTTCTACAATGTTTTAGACCATCAGAGAAACAACATTATTACTATTTTATACAGGAATTACGAGGTTTTGAAGTGTTGCTTCTTTTTTTTGTGTGTGTTTTCCCCTTTATTCCTTTATTTGGTTTGGATTTGAAGCAGGTTGACATTTTAGGAATGTTATTGTCATGTTCTCATTAGAAAAACATAATGTATTTAACATGCGGGATTACTTGATTTAATTTGCTTCCTCTTATGACAAATATAAAACTGAGGTACTTTTTTTTTCAGTTTTGGTTTTGATAACTATCATCCCTGTGATTATTGTTAACTGAATGACATAATAAACCGGCAGATAAAATCTGGTGTTCTGGATTACTGAGAGTTCATTCTCGGTATTTTAAGATGTTGGATAAAAATACATTTTGATGACCTGATCTTTATTCCCACCTGCTTATAGCTGGGTACTTACATATGGTGATCAAAAAAAGTAGGTAAGAATTAACTCAAACTGTAAATGTGCAGTATGTTACTACTACATGGAATAACTTTCAGCTTCAAAGCTAAAACTAACATTCATTGCTGTAAAAAGAAATATTCTATGTATCTTATAAAGAGGGATCATTTTAATTTAATTTGCTGTTCTTTTGCAAAGAATGTTATTATGTCAGTGTCTCCATAATACATAAATGTCTATGAAAACCTTCAAGAGCATCTGCTACACATAAAGAGGATGTGAGAATTACTCAACTGGCAGCTGATCCCAGGGATAAAACACCAAGTGCTCAAGAAAAAAACTTGAAAGTAGAAAGTTGATGCTTTCCTTCATATAAAAAAATCCAGTAGTAAGCAAAGATAAACTTTAATGTGTGATGAAATTTAAAAAACCTAACTAAGCCACTTTATATTTAGAGAAGTGTTAATTAATTCATTAAGGAAGAAAGAAGAGTTAAAGTAGTTGTATCTGAGTGGGACTGACATAATAGCTTTGCCTTGTTTGTGTTCTTTCACAAGATGACTTTGATTAATATAAAAACCAAGGCTAATGTGAACCGTACTCATTTTCTTTCCATCATATTGGTTGAAGTTATATTCAGCATCTATGAACTTTTTAGTGTCTTTAAACTTTTAAAGTTCAAAGAGAAATAAAAAGGTATTTTACCTTAAATAGAATTAAATTGAAATCTTACATTTAATTTCCTAAAAGTTTAAATCATTGAATTAAACCTGAATGAATCTGTGAGGTGTTCCTGGATTATATTGTTAACTACTGATTTGCACCTAAACTCAGCAGTTTGACACTGATCTTCAGTCCAAAACAATGGAAGTCTTTCGCTCATTCCAACATGTAGCTCCCCTGTCAAAAATATGTCTTTGTTCCTCTCTAGAAATTACCTTTTCTTTTTATGAGGCAATGATTCATAGCCACAAACTGGTTGAGATCAGGCATATGTTTCTCTTGCCTTCATTAAAGATGTTTGCTTCTCATGCACTCTTCCACTGTGTTATATTTGGCAGTCTTTCTTCGTTAATGACAGAAAAGATTTTTGTATTGCATTGATCCTAAGATGGGGACCGTTACGTAAGATGGGGGCTATTACGCTGCAAGTATTTTCCAAGAAGTAGAAGATTGTCCATTTTAGACTGCTGAAGAAATTTGCCCAGTTCTTACTCGTGATCTGGATCATCCCTTTTAGGATGTCTTAACCTTTGCCTTGATTTTCAAAACCTTTTAGAACTCATTAATATATTTATTATGGTATATTTTCACTTATGTGTACTAAAGTCTGAGCAAAGTCTTATTTTCTTATCCTCTAGGTATTCTTCGTTGCTAGGCCTCACTATGTTCAGTCTGTCTTGCTTTTGTCTGTTTCAGCTAAGAATTTTTCCTGTCTGGGAGCTCCCTTAGACTGTCTTTTTACTCAGTCTTTTATTATTTTTGTTCCAAGAACTACAGTTAAATTACATCTCAGGTTTTACTTTGTGTTTCAGCTTCTACTATATATGATAGACAGTGCAGCCATCAGCAAGTGAATTTAGTATCAAAAATGTGTTTCTTCTCTTACCTTTCATTGTTTCATCTAACCAATACTCCTTCTTTGGCATGAAGAAACTTCCTGTTCATGCAGGCATAGCCTGAGTGAGAAGCGGAGCTGGCTGGTTTTGTCATTCAAAGATTTTCACAGATAATGCTATTCTTGTATAAGCAGCAGTTTAAATCTTCCTCTAATAACTCCTAACAAGAATGTAGGTCAGAAAAAAGGTCTGCTAAAATAAAAAACTTAAAAAAAAAAAAAAAATAAGTCTTGAATAGTAGCAGCAGGATTGAGAAATCACAAGAGGTGTAATGTTATGCTGTATTCTTGTGATACTCTTCCAGTGTGCATATCATCTGCCTACAGGGATCATATATTTATATCAATGTGTGTATGCTTGCTTTGACAGATGATGTTTCCATTAGTTGCTCTTTGACTTGTGAGTGATTTTATGCGATTGTTCACTATATGGCTCTTCCATAACTAACACCTACTGTTTTCTGACACAGTTTTCTCTTTCTGAGAAGTCTTTCTATGAAGTCTGACTTTTTATAGACAATTTCATGTCGCCTGCACCCTTTTCCAGGAGCTCTTCATAAGTCTGTATGTTCTGCAGACTGAACTTAGGAGTAATTTCTTACTGATATGATCACAGTTTTAGACCTGTTGGCTCTTAGTTGCAGACACTCAGAAATTAAATTTCTTACTGTGTGCTTACACTGCCTGGGATCCCTCTGTTCCCACAATATGAAAATGTTTTTCAAAGCCCATGCAGCAGTATATGAGCTACTGTAGAAAATAGTACATATGTACCAGCATGCATTGCAGGACATTGCAAGCTGCTGGTAGTGTTCAAATCAGGGATCTGAAATTCTTCCTCAATTCTGCAATTAGAATTGAAGGAATTTATCTTCTTAGGCTGCTAAATAAGCAGGATTTTGTTCTTTTGGATTTTTACTCCCAAATAATACTCCTAATCTGATTTGTCATTCATCCATAAAGCAAAGCAGTATCTTGATCTGTTGCATATTGCTAGTGCATAAGCTATCACTCTGCAAGGGAAAAGCCAGCTCCTGTGATTTGTATTTTTTATTTATTTGGCCACTTTATTTAAAATGTTTCAAGTGAAACTCGTGTGCTTTCTGAATTCCCTTTTTTTAGTCTGTATTTGTGGGAGCTCATAATATAGCCATAACATTGCACAGGATGTCCCATTTTCACAGAAATTATATGTGTTTCAGGGAAAAGCATTCTTTATTTCTGTGCATTTAAAAATATTTTGGTTTATAAGGTATTAGATAATCTAACTTAATTATTAATAGAAAAGGGTTAAAGAAAACTGATAAATAATTCTGTTCAAGGAAAATAAAAAACAAATTTTCATTTTGTGTGTTTATTATCAAAGCTGACCTCTAGTGGTTATGAAATGGAACAAATGTAGCATTAGCTTCCTTTATATTCTTTTTATTTTGAAATATTACTGAAATTTTTCCAATCAGATGTGAACGTTTTTCTGAAAAATAATACATTCAAAATTCCTAATACCAGTTTTCCAGAGACATCTCTAGAGATAGTGATTTGAAGTCAATGGTATCAATTTAAGGGACCTTATTTAAGGAACTACAACAGCTATAGAGGGTCAGAACTATTTCACAGGACAAATGCCAGATAGCTCTGTTTCATTAATAGTATTTATTACATCTACATGCTGAGTGTGAGGCTGTTTTAGGAGGGCCATATTCAGCTGCTTAAGGCTTGAAGCAGTGTGTTAGAGCAGTTCAAGACAATATACAGCACCTGAGGACAAGAAAACGGGACTTCATTTTATGCTCAGATTCTGTTCACTTGAACGTTAAGCTTAGTATCCAGAGCTTCAGAGCTGAAAAGCTGCTCTAAGCCTGAACTGAAAGTGCATTAGGCACTGTAAATCTGGGTTTTATTAATGTGAGAAAGGAAGGATTGACTATTTGAACTCAAGAAATAGTAAGATATGAGTTCTGAAAGAGGTAGCGGCAATTTTTTTTCACTTTTAATTAAAATTATTACTTTTTTAAAAAGTTATTTATTTTTAGGGGCTGGAGGTGTAATTTAAACATTGAAAACAATGAAAACTGACATAGCATATGCCACTACCATATACTACTACTAGCCATATACTACTACTAGCTATCAAAACCAGCAGGAGGGAGAGATCACCAAATAGAGGGAGAGAGAAAACTGCCATTGTTACCTTCACGGAGCTGGCCTGAGTGCTGTACTTCTTCCTAGGGCAGTAGGAAAGGAGCAGCTAAGGCCTTAGGTGGCAGCAGCTTTCCCTCTAAATAAAAACAGAACAATCAAGGTTAGCAGCAGCCAACTTTTTAAGAGCAAGCTTCTCTGGATTGTTTTTCATTGTTTGCTTTAATATTACAAATTTAATGTTTAATTAGCCTGTGGATTTTATTTGGTGTTTTTAGCAAATTGTATTTCTGGAAAAGGTTATTTTGTGTCCTTCCCAATGTCTTCATTTTGGCTCTTTATTCCAAGATGGAGTTCATGTAGTAAATGGTTTTTAACAAAGTTTGCTGATGGTCCTCCTCTATGCATTGCAGTTACCACCGGTTCAAATCTGTGAGCATGTCTTAGAGGAGGAGGTGTGGAGAGTATTACATTCTTGCCTCATCAGAAAAGTCTCCAATTACTCTCTTACACTTTATTTTATCTTTTGGGAAGTAGCAGAATCTCTTCACTATGAGGAGCAGGTGTAAAGAAAGGCAAACTCCCCCGCTTGATGTGTAGCCTAGTAAAAAGGTATCTCCAGACTGAGGGATTACATGTTTAAATTCAAAGGTAGAAATTGCCTCTAAATAGTCAGCAGACATTTTCAGTTGAGATAACTTTAGTCAGAATCAGTAACAGCTTTTACCTTCCATGTTGCTATTTCTTGGTATATGCTGACTTGAAGAGTTTATTTATGAAACTGAAACAGGCTAACATTTTTGACTGTGAACACTGGTTTACAGAAATACTTGAATTAAAACAAGGGAGGTGAGAAAGGTATCTCCCTAGTTTTAACTTTTTGATAAACACTGGGGCTATTTCAGAGTTCTGGAGATGTGACTAGCAGCAGTTGTGTATTACAGAGACTATTGTTATTGTTACTATTATTGTTGTTGTTGTTTTTAATAAATGATAATTGAAAAGAGGGTAATCTATTAAAACATCTTTTTAAGATCCAAATCAGAAAATGCATGGGTATTTGCAAAACCAAATGCAGTACAAGCTGTTGGGGTGATGTCATTTGGTAAGTGGTTTTATTCTGGGTTTTTTCAATTTTAACGTCAATTGTAAGAAATTATTAAATATTTTGAACCAATATATTATTTTTTTTTTATATTCATGGTAAGTGGGTGTAGAAAAAAAAAGAAATTGACAGAGTCATCCATATTAACATCAGTGTATTGTGTGAGACATTATCCTCATCTATTGTCCATTTGGCCCTAGAGGTTATTGCCACTGTAGCAGAGACAGTGTGCATGTGAATCCAGCTCACCAGTGCAGGTACCCCTAAAGCACCTGCATCAATGGCTTAGTCTAACTGATAAACTGAGGGGTCTGTGCTTGTTCTGCATTCTCTCAGATAATGTCTAACAGAAGAGTGTTCATTCTGAAATCTGTTCCTGTCTGCAGGATTGGGTATATTATTTCTTGTTAACATTGTGGTAATCTGAGGCCTCCCAATGCTTGCTGCTGCCTAAAATGGATGCCATATGAATTCTGAAAGTAGCAAATGACTCTGTAGATTTTTTTTAAAAACTTCTCAAATCTGCTGCTAGGTTCTTAAGTAAAGAAAGCAGGAAGAGGAAATAGCTATGGAGTGGAGATGTGGAGGGTGGGAAATAACATAACATTTAAGGATAATATAATCAGAATCATCTCAGGATGAATATAAACCTTCATCAAATCAACTAAGCAAGCAAGGGTTCAAGCTATTTATCTTTGCTACTCATTGCAAGATTAATGTTTGTATTTAATAATGAGCAGACTCAAACTGTGCTGTGTCTCTATGCATTTATGCATGAATTCATACATTTGCTTTAACTGTCATGTGTGTTTCAGCATTCATCTGCAATCATAACAGCTTTTTAATATATGTGTCTCTGGAAGAACCCACATTAAGGAACTGGTCTCAAATCACACATATATGTGTCTCACTTGCTCTTGTCATCAGTGTAGTGTTTGCTGCCTGTGGATTTTTGACTTTTACAGGATTCACAGAAGGTAAACTGCTTGATCCCTCAATTTTGCTGCTTGCTATAATCCTTAAATTTCTGCCATTCTGTCTGATTTTTTCTGTAAACATCTTGGTGACTGTAAAAATGCAAAAGTCATAGTATGTTTGGACAGAAATAGGACATTCCTCATAGTTATCCAACAACCAAAATGGGATACAAAAATGTCAGCTACGTGCTAATAGGTGTCAGATTCTTAAGCATAAGCCTTGCCAGTGAAAGTCCCCTTTGAATACTTCCATAATCAGAACACTTTGAGGACTAAATAGCTGTGATTTATCTACATGGTCCAACAGGAGTGAGTAGTAAGAACTAAAATTTCCTATGGGGTATCTGGTATATATTTCTGTATATTTTCTTACATTTTTTCCTGCCTGTGCTAATATAGCATCCTAGAGTTAGAGATATTTCCTATCTTTGCAACAGCTGTTCTGCTGTTATTAATCCTACTGTCCCCTCTGTGGGTATATGAATACACATAAATACATATTATCAATGTTGTATCACACTATTTAACCTGATTTTGTTGAAGTGAAAAAGAAGAACCAGGTATAGATCATCTGAGCACTGTCTTGCACTGTCTGTTCTGCCTCAGAGATTCTGTGTGGTGAACACCAAGCAAGATGATTTAAGTTCTGTAGTGATGCTTTTGTTGTTAGATATATCTAAGAAGATTTGCTAGGTAATAATCCATGTGTTTATAATGGACTTTCAGGGCTAGAATATTTGAAATTCTTCTCTACAGTTTTATTAGCTATGATTAGATACTATCAGGGAAATGCAGTTCTTCAGAGGTAACTCTCGCCCCTTTTTTTGTGTAATTGTTGTTCCAGGAGTTACATTTTTAGGGACAATTTGTCTTTTACATATAAGCTTTCTTTCTGAATCTGTCACATATTTATTTAATGAAATACCAGCACCTCATACAAAATCTGTGTTAAGGGGAAGATAACAGATGACAAACTCTGATATGTATATTCTAAAATATTTTTTGAAGATAAATGCTACTTGAGATAAAAACACTGCTACCAGCAGGATAAGCTGAAAGTTGCTCCTGGATGTAGCTTGTGACTGTAACTACAGTTTCTAGTTACATGTCAGGAGAGGGGATCAGAAAATCTCAATTACTCCAGTAACTCCAGTAACCTACACTTCAAGTTGCATATAAGCAAATTATGTGAAGCTCAAGCTAATTGGTATTTTGCTATACCTCAGGAGATTTATTTGGAAACTACTGTAGTGATGACAACCTTGCTACATTTGGAAGGTTTAGTTATGGAGCTACTGTAATTCTGACCTTCCCCCTTGAATGTTTTGTGACCAGAGAGGTAAGAATTTATTACAGTTTCCCATTAACACTGTTGTTAGACATTAATAATGCTCTCACATTATTAATACATATTGTAGCTGAAGTCTGTGGTTGATCTTTGATAAATTGCAGCATATTTTATCCTGCTACATGCAATGAGTAGGGGGAACTAGTCGTACTGTTTAGACACTGGCCATATAATGTTGTTTTACATTTATTATAATATTAATCAACATTATAATAATAATTAATAATATCAGGACTGTTTAAAATTCCAAGTTTGGCATAAATGACACTGTTGTCACTGTGTTGAGAATAGCCAAAGATCCATACTTTTCATGCTTAATAATTTTGCTTTTTAGAAGTATCTCCATCTAGGAAATCCATCTATTTGATAAAAAATTGTAGATGGATTTATTCTGTAACTGGCAAATAAGAAATGAGTAAATCCTAAAATCCTACAGGTATAAGTTAGTCTGGCAAGTGTTTTGCAATTATAGTAATGATTGTTGTGAGTTACTTCTGGCAGCAGATGAAGATGTCTTCTTGAAGCAGGGTAAGTAAAATTCAGCCAGTGTATTCTCACCCATTCCTTTAGTTTCCTAAGGTTAGAAGGTTTGGAGTAAGCTGTTTGATAACATAAGGAGAAAAATCAAGGTTTAAAATTGTGGTTTGGTTTCAGGTGATTGCCAATGTGTTTTTCCATGGTGACCTCTCAACAGTTTTCCAAGTTCTTGTGACAATAGCTGTCATTGCTGTGGCAACTGGTGTATCATTAGCGTTTGATTGCCGTGGAGTAGTTTTAGAGCTGAATGTAAGTGAACCTGTATACTCTTTTATTTTGTAAATCACGTTTTAATAAAACAGAACTTTATAAAATCCACAGCTCTACTGAAAATCTTACGTAATTTGACATAGTAGTCAGTAGGAATGTTAGGAAAAAATTGAATTACTGCTTCTAAATCAGGTAACTAAAGAAGAAACGAAGTTGAAGAAGTAAAATTCATATGGTTGGGGATGGGTTTTAGAACAGCTTTGTAGATATGGTAAGTGGCTATGACTTACCAAATGTATTTAAACCACAGCAGAAAACACTAAAATACTCATCCAAACTGTATAGTGGTACTGAATTTAGCATTTCTTTCTCTAGTCCCTGCTTCTGATGAAGTTGGCAAAGTACTAAACACTGGGGCAGATTCTAGTGGCTGCCTTGTGCCAGAGGGGCAAAAAACAAAGAGGGAGGTAAAAAGAAAGAACCAGTAGTAGTGAGACCACAGAGATGGTCACTGGGAATACACAATTCCCTCAAAAGCAAGCATTCCATCAACGCAGTGGTTTTTTTCCTAAGCAGTTAGTCAGTAGTCAAGCTGCTGGCTTGGTTCATTTACAAATAGAAGTTGATAGCCAGGCATTTGAATGGGTAGCTTGTATCTTGGGGGTTTGTTTTCTTCTTTTCCTTTGTAAGAGAAAATTAGACAATAGAGCTGTAGGTATTTATTGCATATAATAATTGTGCTTATAAAGATTGTTCAGTCTTCATAGCCACCAGTAGAGAAAAATGACAGCGTATTTACATGTGAAAGAAGGGTGATCTGTCTTTTCAGCTGGCTTTCTGTCCAGCAGAAGCTCTGTCTTTTGCTCTTCACCACAGGTGGCATTCGATGCTGTTTCTCTGACTCTGCTTACTCTTTCCCTGCTTTCTGGTTTTAAAACAAAACACAAGCCATTGTGTTTGCCTTGTGGTAATTTTCCAGGGAAACTGTTTGGTCTTATGGGAGTCAAAGGGCCACAGATTTTGCTTTGTTACTGTTTTACTGGGATGCTGGTTTGTGTTACTTCACAGACCTAAATCTTAATGTTCACGGACAAAATACTTTGTGCATGTACCAATTCTTCATGTCTGTACTGATCACTATTAACAGGTTCTGCCATAAAAATATTGGAACATTTGTACAAACGATGACGTAAAGTTATTCCTTAGGCTGGATTACTATCTCGCCATAATTAAGTTCAGAGTGTTCGTTAAGTATGTGACAAAATAAACATTCAAAATTTCTGCATAAAATTGCTCTTTTGACATGTACCTCTTGTTAATATGGAGTTGCATTTTAAAAAGCGTTTTTTATTTGTCCTTATCTAAGCAAGCATTTAAAAAGGAGCTAAATTTTTAGTGAGGGGAAAGGTTCTACTCTTGTCAAAGGGAGGTTTGCTTTCATAGGGAAGTCAACCAAAATCAGGTTATAAATGTCAAAAACTATCAGAATTCCTTGAACTGCTACATGATATTTCCACTTTTTAAAAAATTTTATTCTTTTTAAAGGCAGTGTTATGGCTAAACTTATCCATGGAATTATCTTAAATATTTTAATTCAGTTAGAGTATTGCAGAACTATGTTTGGACTTCTACTCTATCTCTTTAGTTGAAAAACTTTGGGTAAGCAGATTTAATGCTTCTTGTAATGCCAAAATATTATTCTGTATCAGCAATGCAAAAGCATTTCAATAACTCTGAATTATTTGAAATAGTTTAACAGATACTTTTGCATATTATTTGGGACTTTGAAAAAAAAAAAAAGCTTTTCCATGTAGCAACACTGGAAAAGGCCATTATTCTCTGGTTTTATTGCTGCATCAGTCTAATCACAACTGTTAAAAAATTTAGGTTTTTGTTCTTCCCATCTAAATAAACATACTTATGAGTTTTTTTCTATTGCTCTTTCCCACACACAGGGAGTTCTGAGTGCTACCCCACTTCTTTTTATCATCCCATCAGCGTGTTATCTAAGGCTGTCCCAGGAGCGATGGAACCATTTGGATAACCTCGTATCCGGCCTGATTCTTGTGCTTGGTGTGCTAGTGATGGGAGTTGGGTTTATTATGACTGTCTTGACTCCCCAGGAATGTAACCGTGGAGAAGAAAGGTTCTGCTGTTTCCCTAGTGATGTTTCTGTACACAACATTACACTTCCACCATAGGTAGCACGCCAACATCCAGACTAGACCAGGCACATCTCATAGGGAGCCATACATGCCAGTTTGAAGGACAGTGGAACAAAGGGCTTTAGTGTTTTGAGATGCACTAAGAATTTTAAACTATATAACTGTATTTACATACATGATTTTATGCTGCCATCCTTTTTCAGGTAAGACGTAAAACACAAATTCTCAGAGGTGCCTTTCAGTAGACATTACTTGAATAATTTGCAAGCCTACCAAAAAGGTTGCATTTGTTTAACTTAGTCTGTGATGCTGTTTAAAAGCTATAAATTAAACATTCTGGAATGCAAACCTCTCCATGTTTCATTGATTTAACTTAGTTTTTATTAATTTTATAATCTTTTCATGTATATTTATTAACACACTATAGTATGGGGGGTTTTTTTAAGTCCTGAGAAAGAGTATGTCTGGATGTCTGTGTATTAAAATTCTACTATTAACTTGAAAGACGCTTGTTAATTCTGTCTTTGATTTTGCAGTGACCGTCCTTTAGAGCTGAAAGCTTCCCTTTTACTGGCTCTCAAGTCAAAGACAATTTTTTATTCTGACTGAACAGTAACTGATACAATTTAATTGTAACTGCTACAATATGTGGTCATCTAATTGAAACATACTGCATGAGTAAATCCACAAAAGTGAATTTAAAAAGATTCAACTAGGCAGTCTTTGTAAAAACTTCAAGATTGTCAGAGAAGGAAATTACATTGCAGCTCAAGTCTAACATTTATAATATTATTTATTACTTCTGAAACTGAATTGAAACTTTGATAACATTCTAAATCTGATTATCATTCTAGTCCTCTGATTCTTTTCAGTATATGACTAATGATTTTGTCATAGTTTGTCAAGTTTTGGTGATCTGTTATGTTTTCCAAAATTCATGTAACATCAAGGATTCATGTATATATATGTATGTGTATATGTGTACATATATACATAAATATATATAAAAATAGACTCACATGCCTATAGAATATGAATAACATGAGGTTGAGCAATATGACTATCCTCAGACATATCAATGCTGTAATTTTTAAAATGTTTTATCAAATCAAAATGTGCACTTGAGTTCATTTTTGAATTATTGTGATCCTTGTGGTTCCTCATGCCAACTAGAGGCATAATGCTACTTCATTTTTATGCTGCTTTATGGGGATGGGTTTTGTCTTCACTTTGTCTTGCATGACAAAGCTATTTCATTCAAGACTTCTAGTTAAAGAGATCTTTAAGCAAGGGTCACTAGATGGTGATAAAACTTGTGAGAATAACACATTTTTTAAAAGCAGTGCTTCCAAAATAAATGCTTTAAATATTAGTGTTGGTTTTTTTGTTGTTGTTGTTTATTTGTGGTTGTTTTAAGTTGTAAAGCAGTTAGAGAGAAGTGTGAGTATTATTCTGCTTTAATCTCTCTACATAGTGTCAACTTTGAGGGTGATGATTTATCTGTTCTCCAGGTACCTGATACTGTTCACAGAGAATATTTTTCACAGGTTTAGATTCAGCAATAGCTGATTTTGTCATAGCTGTGGGTGAGCTGTCACTGAATAGATTTACTTTCTTCTATGCCAAATGGAGTTAAACCTAAATAATATTTCCTTGTCACAGCTAATGAGATCTTTTTGATCAATCAGAAATCTATCGTGAGCTTTGTTGGGTATTTTTGCCTGATTTTTTTTTTTTTTAACACTGAAGTGGGTTACCTTGTTTCAGGTATTAATTACAAGCTATCTTTGCTTTAGAGTGTCGGTGGAATAATTTCCATCTCATTCTACTGAGGCTGTGTTGATATTAAATCATGTTTGCATGTCCTTTACAAAGGATGAGTCTTTCTATGCTTTTCTACTTTATAAATGAAAATTTGAAGTTTTTTTTCCCCTGTTCTTTTTAATTTTTTAATTGTGAAGTCTGAGGTAGTAATGGTCAGTTAAATGTTTTCATTTCATTGAAAAAGCTTCTTTTGCTCGTAGAAGGTTCTTTTGCCAAAACTAGTTGAATTCATGTAATCACATGCTCAGCAGTTTTCATTTGTGAATTTCCCAGGTGATGATGTGGCTCTTCCAGCCATGAGTATATTGAAAATGGGAAGTCAGATGTCATGGAAGCCAGATTTTAAAGTTAACTGCTGTTTGCCTAATGGCTTTATAAAAGTGATGGTCCCTTCCTTTCCAGTATTACATAGTGCAACTTACCTTTATTGAAATGACAAGTAATAGCTACCTGGTATACGCTTTCTTGGAACCTAGGAGGTCTGAATACAGAAATACATCTTAATAAAAATCATGGTAACCAGTGTTTTTTGGAAACACTTCTGGCTCCCAAAATAAAATTGTAAAATCTATTGGGAACCTCTCACTGACCTCAGCATGTGCAGGCTCTCACCACAATCTCAGTACTTCAAGCAGAGGTGTGCTTTGCACAAAAGTGGAAGGAGCGCAGGGAGCAGCAATTTCCCCAACTCCAAATGCCCAGTGCTGACAGAACATCACAGAGTGCATGTTGGGGGAGAATAAGCAAGCACTTGCTGGCAGGATTTTCACATCAAAAGCTGGTAGTGTGACTCACTATTCCTCCAAGTTCCTCTCTCCAGCTGAGAAGGCATTTCAGGACACCAGATGTACAATTACCATTCTCATAGGAGCTAAGCAGACAATTTATGTCTTTCTAGAGGAGCATGCTTTTTATCAATCACAGACTGCTGAGCATTCACAAAATACTTCCTTCTGAAAGTTTGTCAGATGGCCAAACCTCATGTACTACCTGAGACTCCCTAGAGAATTTTCCTTCCTCCTCAAGTTTCTCTCTGGAGGGGGGAGCAAAATAGCTTAGATTTGCTAAATGGAAATATTTCCATATATTTTTCACACACAAAGTCTTTATAACTCATGTAACATGTATACATTATGTACATTATCTGCATCTGATAGGGGAAGGATATTTATCTATGTACTAAATACACTACTTATTATTTGTGATTCCCTGGAGAACAAAACTTAAAAGTAGTGTGATGGTTTATTTGGAGTCTGATGTGAACACAGGGTAAAAGCTAGGGAGAAAGTAATTAAAGTGGAAGACTAAACAAATGTATTGTGAGCGCAAACCTCCAAAACCAAATGCACAAAAGAGTGTTATTTTTATAGTAGTTCTGTTGTATGGAGATCTAATTTTTAAAACAATTACTGAGTTTTGGCCTAGAAAGTTTGTTGCAATATTTGTTGTTTGGATTTTGTTTTTTTTAAAGGAACTGGTGTAAATTCTAGAATATTCAAGATTTGAATTCAGGCCAGTAAAGGAAATAAGTAGAAATTTTCCAGTTTCTGCCATTCAGTGCTATTGGAGAAGCTGAAATTCAGGTACATGCTTAGTACATGACCCAAAACTCTTCATGGAAAGAAATTAGACTATATGGGCATTCCTCTTTCTGCCTATCTTTCTGTTCTCTCCTAACCAAATGTTGATCCTAGGTGCTTCATAAGACAATACCATATGGAAAAGCTATGGTTGTTGTATGGAATTCCAAAATTGCATTCAAGAAAAGTTCAGGAAGGTCTGAATCTTCACATGGGATTTCGTAAAAGAGACAATATCCATTGAGCACTGGAAATTCCCACCAAGATTCATGGACTTACTGTATTAATACAAATACAGAAGTAATGAACTGAAGACAAATGAAGTTAGAAACAAGTGAAAATTACTATTAGACACTGTAGGAATAAATTACAGATGTCATTCTGTAAAACTTGCATTGAGAAGGGGTCATTTAAATTATCTTTCAGTGAGCAGCTTTTGTGTGCCACAAGCAGCACACCTGGCAGACTCTTCAGCAGTGTCCTTTGTCTTGATGGAGGCAGAAGAGCTGACAGTGGTGATTTGCTGTCTTGCCAAGAGCGCCTGCCTGAGATTGCAAGGTGGGATGTTTTAACCACCTCTTGGGACTTCTGTTTCTAGAGGCAGGGGCTGTCTTATTTTTTTTCTCTGTATTCATGTACTGCTTAGCACAGTGGCTTCTGATGGATGACAGGGCCTTCTAGGTGCTAGTAGTACCTAGGAGCAGTAATGATGCTTTGGCCATATTTTGCTGTTTCTCTATTGTTGTATCTTGTTCCAGTTGTGAATGGATAATATAAATATGTCACTGGTGACAGAGGGTCCCTTTGCTTTTATTTTTTGTTATATTTAGGGGGAAAAAGGCTTAGAAGATAACCTTAATGTTTGGTTCATTGCATTTTGTGGCTCTTCAGAAAAGGACATGGGTGTCACATACCTTATTAATAGTCAAAGTAGTTAGTAGTTATTCTAGTTTTTGTAGTGCTGCATGAAAACTCCTGTGAAAAAGCAGTACCTTGTGTATTATCCAGAATGTATTCAAATACAGGGCAGTTCTGGCCCTTGTGGAACCAGATTAACTCATCAAAGGAGGCATAGCTGGGGTAATGTGACATTTGATGGAGTGACAGCTGGCTAATTTTGGCCATCTTTCATAACCCATTTGGAAAGATAATTCTCAAGATAAAAGACATATTTAAAAGCTTGAACTACTTGGGAAAAAATGGGATACACCCTAAAGGGCAACAAAAGTTACATGATTACAGGGACATATATTTAAAATTCTTTCCCTTATACTGAGCACTAAATTTTTCCTTTCATCCTAGCTTTTTATGTCATAAAAAAGCAAATGTTTCTAATGAGCTTCTAGTAAATGTCAGGCTCTTTTCTATCATATTTCAAGAGATATGTTAGCTGAGAAGTGACATATACAAATATCTTCCTATGCTGTTTGACTGAAGAAGTCACTTGACTAGGCAGGCGCTCTAAAAAAAAAGAAACAATAAAACATGAGCCCCTTCAAACAATGTTCTGGTCATATAAATTCACTTCTGCTTTATTTTTTCCTTCTCTTTCTGTTTTTTCTGTGGTTTGTTTTTTCACAGAAAGGATTGTCTGTCTTTTGAATCTGGTCCTTTTGTTTCACAGCTCAGTCTTCTGATGTGTGAAGTGCAAAGTCTTTTCTATTTTTTTATGTTAATATTCTTAGCATCAGCCTACTATAGAATAATAGACATTTTAAAATAACAGAAATTTTCACAGAAGGATTATCTTCCCTGAACTATGTAGATGTCTTCCAGAGAAGAGAGAAATCCCTAAAGAGATAGATCCCTAAAANTGACATTTGATGGAGTGACAGCTGGCTAATTTTGGCCATCTTTCATAACCCATTTGGAAAGATAATTCTCAAGATAAAAGACATATTTAAAAGCTTGAACTACTTGGGAAAAAATGGGATACACCCTAAAGGGCAACAAAAGTTACATGATTACAGGGACATATATTTAAAATTCTTTCCCTTATACTGAGCACTAAATTTTTCCTTTCATCCTAGCTTTTTATGTCATAAAAAAGCAAATGTTTCTAATGAGCTTCTAGTAAATGTCAGGCTCTTTTCTATCATATTTCAAGAGATATGTTAGCTGAGAAGTGACATATACAAATATCTTCCTATGCTGTTTGACTGAAGAAGTCACTTGACTAGGCAGGCACTCTAAAAAAAAAAAAAAAGAAAAAAGGAAAAGAAACAATAAAACATGAGCCCCTTCAAACAATGTTCTGGTCATATAAATTCACTTCTGCTTTTTTTTTTCCTTCTCTTTCTGTTTTTTCTGTGGTTTGTTTTTTCACAGAAAGGATTGTCTGTCTTTTGAATCTGGTCCTTTTGTTTCACAGCTCAGTCTTCTGATGTGTGAAGTGCAAAGTCTTTTCTATTTTTTTATGTTAATATTCTTAGCATCAGCCTACTATAGAATAATAGACATTTTAAAATAACAGAAATTTTCACAGAAGGATTATCTTCCCTGAACTATGTAGATGTCTTCCAGAGAAGAGAGAAATCCCTAAAGAGATAGATCCCTAAAATTAAATTTGGAAGGAGGAAAGATACAAGGCAATACCATACCACAGTGTTTTCCAGCATTTTAAATCAGAGGCATGCTGTATGTTGACACCAAGCTTTTGTAACAGTGCTAGTCTGCTTGCAGTGTGAGACAAATGGTGTTCTCAGACTCCTATTCATTTATTTAACAGGGTATATTAAACCTGTTCCCATTTAATGACTGGACAGTGGTATGAAATATTATGTTGTCTAAGAGGACAGCAATTCTTAAACTATGCAAAAAGATTGTGATACAGCTCATTTTGTGCAAAAATCGTACTATCTGAGAACAATCTGTAGCGTGCTGGTCCTTCCAGGAACTTAGTAATCACCATGAAACCTTCCTGGAAAGGTGGGACAAGTGTATAGTTACCCAGTTAGCACAGAATAATTGACATTTTCAGTATTTCAGAAATAAGATAAAACTGATTCCAGATTTTATAAAAGAAGAGTAGGCCTCAATGGTGAAATACAAATATATAATCGATGGCATATCAAATTGTTGCTGGTGGGTTGTGTGGTACTTGTCCCAGCTGTGGGAAAAGCATGTGGATGCAGCAGTCTTAAACCAACACACTGGGAGAAAGGAAGGGGATCCAGACCATAGAGGTATGAAGCACTGTCAATTTTCTTAATTTAGGTTCAGCTACAAAATCAGTGGAAATCACTGGCAAAATGTACATTTCTTATTAACAGTTTCTCCCTTCGGCCCTGTGTTTCTAGTCTATTGCATTAAGTGGTTTACAGAGCACTGCAGTAGGAAAAGACCATGAGAGTGAGTGAGCTGGACCAGTATGGTGACTTTAGAGGTAGAGATGAGAGTGTGAGAAGCTTCAACAGAGGGAGTGGTGTAGCTGTGGATCATGTGGATCTGCAGATACACTGAAGGCCCATGCCATTATACTTAGTGAGAAGTTACTTATTGTGAAATTGAACAAGAGAAAGCATTTAATTTCTTGCACGTGAAAAATATAGATAACGTGGCACAGACAGCTTTTTGTTTTAAATAGAGGACAAATATTTTTATCTACTTTATGTGAATATCCAATCCTGTATTGCGTGATAATAACAGTAGAAAGATATTAACAATTCTGTTTGCTGTAAACAAATTCAAGCATCTGGGATTGATTTAGTCAGCTCTGTCTACTCGGAAGTCCACTTCAACCATTGACTAAAAGGGCAGGGAAATGAAGAAAGATGCAAGGAAATTCAAAACTAATCTTCCACTTTCCACTTTGGCAGCTTCTGCTGTTATTTAACACCAGCGGAACCAGGAAATCAATATAAGCATTCAATGAAAATTTTTAGTAGACAAGGATACTATTTCCTCTAATACACACATAACACAGTTTGTAAAAGTAAAGAATTCTAGACCTCTTGAAGCAGGAATTTGTTTTAAACAATTTTCTGTGTTCTGTTACATGCTGCTTTGTATTATTAATTGCAGGTAGTCTGTTCCCACCTTCTTTTATTAGAGTGCAGTTCTTCCTTAGATGGATGTTCTATTGTAATTTTCTTTTCTCTTGGTAGACTGTGACACTTGTAGGGTGCTTCCAAGAGGGCTTAAATCTTGGAACTAAAGCAGGATGCAACAAGAAAAACATCCTGAAATTTTAATAGGGCAACAGAAGAGGAGGCTCCTGGAACTAAGGAAGGAACTTCGTGAAAATTTGCACACATTCTCAACTGGCAGTTAATGCTTTCAAAACTAGAGCCAAAAAAACCCCAATACTGTGTTTGTTGTTCCACAGTTAGATATACGGTGGGAATTCGGAATGTGTTTGTAACATCAGGCGTTTTAAGCTTCCCAACGCATCCCCTCTATAGCCATCCAGTATTAGATGAATTCTGCGGTTTCCTCTCCCGTGATGCTAGTGCATGACTCGTGGGAGCTTTTAATAAATACGTAACAGAGTGAGTGATAAGTTAGTACAGACTTGATCCACCCGCGTGTTACCAGCAATTGGGAAATTTGGTTGTTGTTTTAGAAGCAGACCAGCAGATGGTGCTCGGAACCGAGTTGTGATGGTGCATTTTCAGTTCATTTGGTTTTGTTTGTTTTTTTTATTATTTTTGTTTGGTTTTCGTTTGTTCGTTATAAAACAGCTATTACACGCATTTCTTAATTAAATGGAACTGTCAATAAAGATGGAAGAACAGAATGCCCAACACTTCTTGAAAATCAGTTTCGGAATCCTTACTGTTTTTTTTCCTAGCAAAAATTGTTGGGTTTAATGTTGTCATTTATCTTATTATATTACTTAATTTCAGTTCAAATGCTAACAGCTTTATCTTTAAACTCTGGCTCTTCTCATAACCAGACTGAGATTCTTTGTCTTGTAGATTTAAGCAAAAATGTAGTAATATTTGGAGGGGTGATGCTAGATGCATCAAATTACTAAATTACCTCCAAATTACTAAATTTTTTCTTTAAAATAGAAAAATTCTGTGCTTGATCTGAAGTTTAGCTGCAATGATACACAATAATCTTAAGAGCCTTGGGAATTTTATACACAGTACATTAACCATAAAACCTTCTGCAAATCAGAAAATCCAGTGTTAATTTCATAGTCAGAAAATAAGCATTGGCCTGTGTTAAAATGCAGTAAATTTAGCATACTCTGCCATGCTGCTAACTCTCAGTCTATGGCTGTGACAACCTGTTGACATGCTATATTGCAGATTCTGTGAATGATATGCCCAGGTACTTTGAAACTTGGCAGCTTTACAGTCCCTGCTTTCTTGGATATTTCACTTGCAGACACCTTGATAAATTCCCACTTCAGTTTATGTTACAGAGTGTGAAGATGGACCTAACTTGGGAGCTGTGTAAGCCCCACCCAAGATATATATTGTTTTTAATTAAATATATGGGCAAGTTAATGAAGATGTTTTGTTTGAATAGTAAAAGCTTGACATTGGCAGTAACTGCCTTGAGGTAGCTGCAGTGGAAAGGAGAGAAAGATTGGATGAAAAATAAAAGAAGTGGTAAGTGGTGTACAGGTGGTGGCATTTTGTGAGGGAAGGATGAATTAGATTGGTCTTTGGCAGGACAGGCATGTTGAATACAGTGCTAACTTGCATATTGGTGGAGACAGCTACAGAATTCACAATTAATGTAAGAAGCCTATGACAAGTAACAAAGTTTGTGCTACATATGTTCCAGGAAAATGCAGGCGGTGTGCACTACAGTGGAGTTTGGGAAGTAGAAATTTTATATTTGCCTACACACAAAATCAAAACTACCTGTGCATTCTTTGGAAAGGAGAAAATGAACTTTAGAAACAAGAAAAACTTACAAAATAACACACAAATAAAACAAGATACTGGTCTTCGTCTCTTGCTGCTAAGCCTGTTGTCACAGACTTAATCGTAAAAATAATCTTTCCATTAGTGTTTCAACAGATGTGTCAGGGGAAAAAGGTACGGATTTATCTGTAATCTGTTATGTTGCACGTGAAAGGAGGGACCTTAATACAGGACCTTCAGGAAAGCCTTATCTACTAATCACAGCTCTCACAGTTGATGTGTTCACTCAGTTAGTTCTTGGCACACCTGCAGCATCCATTAGAAGCATGTCTCTGTTAGGCTTTCTTATGTCAGCTACTGAGACTGCTGCATTTCCAGCAGAAAAAAAACCCCAAATTGCTGAAATGGAAATCAGGATTCAATTCCAAACTCTGTATACATACATACAATATGATTTTCTTGGAATTTATATATATGACTCAAGACCTTTGATAGACTGAGAATTAATCAGACTACCTGGCAAGTCCAAAGCTATGTATATGGACCTGACTGCTATGCTGTAGGCATGGACAGAAGAAGAAAAGTATTTTTGTAACTGCCATGTCACAATAACCCAGTTTGGAAGCTACATACGCTATGGCATGTGTTTGAACTCAAAGCTGATCAAATGGTTTTCTATCCCTCAGTTCTTACTCTGCTGGGAGCCGAGGCTCCCAAATGTGGAACACCACTCTTTACTCTCTCAAATATAGGAATGAAGTAATTTTTCCATGTTTTTTAGTAAACAGGCATTGTAATTGTGTGTACTGATTCTGTGGACTGTATGGATTACCTGAACTTCCATGGCTGAGTTAGGGACAAGTACAAGCCAGTAATTTGTCTGTACATCTGGAGACTTCAAATACACCTATTATGGTGTTGCTGCACATGAAGTTAGAGCTGCAGCTCATGTGCAGCTGGGAGTCAAGGCCACCCATTAGGGTCAATCTACACCAAGGCAAGATGCTTTGGACATGTTCTCATGAAAGTGGTCACAAGCTCATGTGAAAATAATAAAAATGATAGTGACTAGGTATGGCCTTAGATCTTTCTCTGTAACACTGTCATCCTTTTTTGCTTTTGATTTTTAGTGCTTTTGTTGCTTTGTTACTCTTGTTGCATATGACATTCACTGCGTTCCACATGATGTTCATCAGTCTTCTTGTTCCACTAAAGACTGTGTTTAAAACCTTGTTTCCTGCATTGATTTCATAATTGTCTTTAAGTGGTTTTATTCACATTTATCTTTGGCTAAGGGATGAGATCATTCTTCTCTTAAACTGAGCGCATATATTTATATTTTTGTTGATCTCATCCACAGTAGACTTGGCCAGTCAGAAAACCAGCATGAATATGCTGAGATGGAGGTCATGGGGCTGAGGGCCATGGAGTTCAGGCATGCAATACTTGCTGACTGCTGTTTTTCTGTAAAGAATAGGAGGTTGCTGTGACACAGGCCCTGAAACCTCTGGCAACATGCAGTGGACAAAGACAGCAGGAGGCTCAGAGCAGGCCTACACAAGCCTGGTGGTTTAGGAGCTGTTTTGATAACAGCTTCAACAGGAAGCTGATTTCACATGATGCTTGCAGGCTACCTAACATATTGTGTCCTCCACACTAAATTGGCCCTTCAAGAAAATGCAGTATTGATTCTCTGAAAACCTAGATCTTGCAATAGGTTATTGAGGCTCTAGAGAGGGGGGACTGGTCTCTAGATCAGAGGCCAAATGGCACAAACCTGGTTATATCCACAGTATGTGTCAGCTGGCCCTTGGTGTCCCCTGCACAAAATAGAGCACTGCTCTGGCTTTAGGCATAATTTGTGAAGTATTTAGAATTATGGGAAGGATCACAGCACCTCATGTGACTGGTAGAAGATTTAGAGGTAGCATTATACAGAAGGTATGGGGAAAAATAGTCACTGGTACAGTCAAACCACAGCAGGGCTTGATCTGGCTCTATGTTCCTGTCTAATTCAGCAGTATAGACACAGTCTGCCTTGGTGACTGGTGAAAAGTGTGTGATGGATTATCAGCTGCCTATCTACGATATCTGGAGATGCTACTGTACCATTTAACATTTTCAGACAATATCAGAGCAGGCTAATAAGGACTACTGTAGGCCTGTTTGTGTAGCTCCCACTTAAATAGGCAGACTGAAATAAAGTCCAGAATTACAGCGGTTTTGTGTTCTACCTGCAGAGGGCGATCATACCGTTCAGTACATCATTCCTCTCCAGCTGATAGTGAAAGGATTATTTATGGTTATCTCAGTTAAGGGTGCAAGAATCAGGAGCTTTATGGTAATTGGTTTATTGAGCATAACTGCCTTCTGTGGAGATTCTGAGAACCTATAGCTGAGTATATATGAAACAGATGAAAAATGTGGTTGTGAGAAGAGTTGTAAAAGCTGGTCAGATATTTTCATAAGCAAAAATACATTTTGCTAGCTGAAGTACTTTTTCATTTTAGTTATAAAGTGTTTTAAGTTATTATTAATTCCTAAGCCTTTGCATTTTAATAATTTTTTCACACATAGTTTGTGCACAGTGCAAAACTCTTAAACTCCTTAACGAAGCTACTCCACAAAGGTTGTACTGAGCTTGCAGAGAGTGGCAAAAGTTACAAACATGAAAATTTTGGAAAAGACATAATGAAATCAATCTAGAATGTAGAAAGATGATATTTTATTTTCTTGGAACCAAGAAGCATAAGAGGAAAAAGATCATTATATCAGGGCTATTAATCAAATATTTTTCAAAGCATTTGTTTCTGTTTTAAATTTATTATGAAAGTGATTATTGTTTTTCAAGAGGGGATCATGCCCCTTTGGTAGGCTCAGGAAGTATCTTCATAAAGTGTCTTCTGATCCTGGAACTGGCAAGGACAAGGAATGCAGACTAGCTGGAAGAACAAGTCTGATAAATGGTAACCAGGCCCATTGTATCAGACAATGGCAGCTGCTGAATAAACACGGGCAGAGCAGTATTAGTGTGCACAAGAGACAAGCTGAAGCACAGAACACTTGAGAACCTATGCATAATATAGTTGTTGATCCCTGGATGCATCTGGAAGTGAAGATGACTGTTAGAAAGGTAGCAGTCTAACAGTTCAGAATAGAGCTTTAAGAAACAGAGGAAAAGGAACAAGAGCAGTCTCTGCCTCTTTTTGAGACCAGGCATTCTACTTTTCGGGATTTGCTCTTAGCACAAACTATAAGAAAAAATTATAGGAAGTCTGTATTCATTATACCAAAGTGATTATGAAGTATAAAATTGAGAATCCAGGGCATTGAGATGAAAATAAAGTGCTTGTCAGGAAGGTCATCCTTGGCAGCAGACACACCTGTTGCAGTACACAGAGCTGCTAGAACTGCAGTTTCCTTCCATGGAATAATCCAGTGTGTGTTCATGAAACCAAGAGTCACTGAATGCTATTCCAGCTTCTGTTGCCTGGAAGCTCTCCCCTTGGATGCATATATTTCTGTAGTCTCTTTATACTGTCACAAGCTGCTTGACACACAGCTTTCTCCTCTGAACTCTCATCAGCTCTCTGACAAACCTCACTGACTATTCCTTAGTGGAAATTACGTAATAAATACTGGAGTGTGATCATTGCAGATGGTGTGCTAAGACTTGCTGCTCTTCATCATATATTTAATACTGAGGCCTTTCTGCTTATTCACACTTCCAGTAAAAGGGTTTATGAACTTTAACAATTGGAGAAGTGACTAGGGTTACAGTGAATGCTAGGAGGAAGAAATTCAGGGAAGGTTTTATTCCTGACTGACACCAAGATCTCTTTCTGTAGAATGCACCCATGCTTACAATGAGCTCTATAATATTAGGTTTATGGTGCCTAGTGTGTGTATTTAGGTATGGGAATACAAAAAATTCTGGTCTGCTGAATCAAATCTTGCTAAAGAGAATAAATTGCAACAGTTAGCTGACTCTTCTATGCCTTTGGGTAGTAAAAGGGAGCACTGGAGGAGTTGGAACTTGCTGTTGTTTGTTTTAAGTTTGGAAAGGGATTCTACCCATCTTTTCTGTTTCATGTATTGCAGATTAAACACAGGTATTATTCAGGCAGGATCTGCTGGTAAAGTCGATGCTGAAGCAGATAAGGAGTGAGATTTCTACCAGAAATGGGAAAGGGCATTACCACTCCATGCCTTTACTACCAGTTCCATGGTGGTAATCATAAAAAATTAAATAGATTAGGTTAGATTATAATTCCACTGTTCCAAATATGTCACATTTTTCACCATGCCTACTATGTAAATTTGAGACTTGACTTCAGAGGTTTTGAGCTGACTTCCAATTCAGTAAAATATCTATGTTTTTTCACTGGACAAGTTAATAGTCTCTGAAAGGTATATTTGGTCTTGATGAGATTTCTCACATAAAAATTATAAACTGTATGCAAAAGATAAAATATACAGTATAATCAGGTCCTGAGGTTTGCCTATAATGCTTTTTTCTTACCTTGCTTTTACCAGCTACTAATTTTCTCCTTCAATAATTTAAATCCTTTCTGTTAATCTGTAACTGAAGTAGACTTTTCAAATGAAATGGTACAGTTCTAATCAGATGGCAGTCTGCTATGGCATTTTGCTGTGTGTGATACTTGCTGCTATCTGGTGCAACCTGGAGAGATCTCTGGAAAGACCAGCTTGCTGGATAAACACTACGAGTAAGCTGTGTTGCATAGAAGGATTTAAGAAATATTATTTAACTTTCTTCTTTCCAGCATCAGGTTAAAGTTCTTATGGCTTAAGCACATTACAGATTCCTAGTGTTGTGTGTCATATCATAGCAAACTTGGATACCTTTTCTGTGCTATATCCTTGGTTTTTACTTGGATGATATTTGATTTGTGCAGTCATCAGAGAAAGCTTCCAGATTTTAGTCTTTTTTAAAGTAACTGTGTACAACTTAGATTTGTGTTTCTAAGTTAGCTACACATAATTGCTACAGCTCTTAAGATTCTCTTCATAGTGACTGTGATAATGAATTCTGAATGCTGCCTTCACTATCTCCCCCATGTGCTATTTTGCTGCAGATTGTAAAGGGCTTCTTTCTTATCATAAGCCCCAGCCGTCTAGGACTCTTTAACAGAAGTAAAATTCAGAATATATCTCATGATTTAATTTAGAGTTAAGAGAGAGACTTAGTTAAAACTAGAAAAATGGACATCTGTAAGGGTAGAACTTCAATACATTACAAAACTGTTGCTCTGAAATCCACCTCCTGGCTTTTTTCTCCTTCAGCATTGTGATTCAAATCTTTCTCTGAATTTAGAGTACACTGTGGAATGTGTTCAAAAATTGCATTGACAGAGCCATCAGTTAGGGGGGATCTTTGCAACGATCAGTATGTTTTATCAGTACCCTTCCAGGCACATACGCAGCACATATGAATATCCTCGTACAAATTCACTCAGAAGATGGGACAGCAGTTTCCAGCTGTCTGCCTTGTGCAGGTGAACAAGCACGATCTTCTGGTTATAGTCTCAGTTACAAACTATGCATGAATAACCTCCTGTATGTAGCACTAGCACATGCAGTCAATAAAATAAAAAGTATGCAAAGTAGTATTACATCATGTATAAAGCAAGGTACATGTTGTCCACAACAATACAATCTATTAGAAAAAAGAAAGATAAATGTGATAGCTTCCACCTAAATTTAAAATAGTTTTAAGATCATTCCCCCTTCCTCATTATTCTCTGTCTAAGTGATCCCTAAGTCCAGTCTTTTGTGTAATTTAAAGGGAAATACAGATTTCAATATATCTGTGACCTTTGAACAATGAGACTTTTAGCAACCTTGAAAACACCTATGCTTGCAACTTGAAACACCAGATAAATTTGCACTCTTAGGAAACACAGAGGATCGTGATCTTGCCCTTGAAGCCAGTAAGCTGAAGTTCACCCATGGTGTCTGTGTGTTCTGCATTGGTGAGTCAGTAGAACACGCAAAATAGGTTCTCTTCTTTTTCAAGACTAATTTCTATTATGTTTAACTGCAGAAGCATTACATGTTTCTGTGCTGTGACTCTTAGAATAGAACAGATTCGCTTTTGTTGTTTGATTTGCTTTCAACAGAACATATATTTGTCTGATAGGGAGGATGTGTGCTAATGTCTCTACAAACAATTCCATGGGTGAAGGTACGGGTGTTAATGTCTTTGAAATGGGTTTTAATGTCTCTACCAACTTCAAGCCGCTGGTTTGTTACAGAGCCCAGTTTGACTCTTGAAGCAGACAAATGGGTCCTCACAAGCCTGAGTTTCTGAACTTCGGGAGAAAATGACAAGGTCAAGGGGAATAGGTGGTCGGCAGTTTGGGAAGGCTGTACCTTCCTAGTACCTCAGCCAATGGGGAAAGGAAGAAGGCAACATGCGGCTGGGAGTTTGGGATAAAAGGAGGCTGTGTCCTCCAAAACCTTGAGAGAGAAAACCCCAGGGGCACGTGCCCCAGTGGAATCTCTCCCTTTATTCAAGTAAAGTTGTGGGACTCCCCTGTCTCCTTTATGGACATAAACCTCTGCATTTGTGGATTAATCTTCCTGACAAGTCTGATCTCTAATTCAGAAGCATCATAATAACTGTATAAATTGTATCCCGGTTAACATCTTTATGAACTAGAGTTTACTTTCTCTCTTACTATTTTGTAACAGATACAATTTTTATCATAAGAAGGAGTAAACATCTGTTATTTTATTGAAATATATGGGCAAAGATAATTTAATTTTATATTCAGTAATTCCAACCAGAAATTGCAGTTGTCTAGATAATTAGAAATTTAGTTGTTTCTGCCATTTCACTTTGAAATACATAAATTCAGATTCATATTTAATACTTTTCAGGTTTACATAGGAATGATAGCTGCTTGATACAGCTGCATCACTCTGCTTCTGTTCTTTTCATACATTAAGATAGTAATAAATCTGATTTGCTGAAGACTGTTGATCAAAGTCATTGGAGCACAGATCTTAAAGAGTACCAGCATTAAACTCTTTCAGTCTTGACTAGAGATGAAATTGTGGCAAAATACAATTGCAATTTTCTTTATGTACTCAGCAGTTTTTTTCATCAGTGGCACATGAAGTGGAAAAAGGGGGATTTGGAAAAGTTAAAAAAAAGGAACATGTATTAGTATTATTCGTATTGGTATTATTATAGTTGTTGTTATTGCTGATGTTGTTGTTTCTTACACAAATATTGTGATAGTTATACACTCTATCCTAATAGTCACTCTGATCTAAAGAGGACAGTGGAGATTAAAGCCTCAGTAAGCAAAGATAACCATCTGTCCAGCCCAAGGACATTACTTTTACTTGTGCCACGAATTTGTTCCTGTACCTTTGTGTTCCTTCACCTTGTAATCTGGCCTTGCCAGACATTTTTACCTGTTGGTTCTCTCTCTCTCATCTCAGTCTTCATATTTTATACTGAAAAATGTCATGTTTCCTTTTAACCTTGATAATCACAGTCTGTGTTTTACAACAATTTCCTTCTGCCCTCACAGAAACCCAGCTTCTGAGCCACTGTGCAGTTTTATTTTCCTGTTCTTTTTCATTCACTTTAAATGTTTCAAAAATTTTCTGCCCTTGGGCCAAGGATCTTCTAAGGTGCATCTTGAATTACTTAAAACAGGTTATGCAGCAGGGTTCTGTCTGTAAAAGCAGGAGACAAGAGTTCACTTACAAAGCGGTTGTGTGACTCCGCTCAAATTGATATCATTTTGATCAGTCTACTACTGCTTATTTCTCAAATGCCGTTTCATAAGTGGTGAAATAAAAAAGCAGTACAAACTATTTAGAGTGACTCTTTATTTACCTTTTCTTTCTCCTGCTTCTACATCTCAAACCTGTTTCAGTCTTTTCCCTTTAACTGTTTGGCCTAAATACCCTCTGATGCATTAATTAGCATATACATGTTTATCTTTATGACTCTTAGTCTGGAATGTAGCCCATGAACTTGTATTTGACTATAATGGCCTGACTTTTAAGGTTCAGCCTAGTCAATAAGCATTTCATACACGGCTAGGGAGAGATAAAACATCTCCTTGTCCTGGTGCCATCACTCTTAGGCACACTGGCCTCAGAGTTGTTAATGAGGCCATTCAGCATCGCCACTTTACACAGCATCTAAAGTCAATACCCAAGTAAGCCATTCAGCAGAGCTGTAATTTACCTTCTAACACCAACACACTGCCTTTACCATCTCTTTGAATGCTTAAGTGCTTGAAAGGTGTGGTGTGGTACAACCAAAAAGTAAAAATTAAGACCGAAGGCAAAATCTTGAAATAATAATTACAGTAGGTTCAAAGAAACCACATACATCTACAGCACTTCTTTACCTTTATTAAAAAATGACGTTTTTCTGTTTTAAAGTCAGACATCCTAATATATCTAAAGAACCTCAAAACCTGAGAATAGCCTCTCTGTGTCAGACAGAATGTCTTATCTAGCCTGGTATCCTTTCTCAGGCGATGTCCAAAAATGGATGTTGAGGGAACACTCGAAAAGGAAGGGAAAACATATATACTGCCATAAATATTCTTATCATCAAGCAGTCTGTGGTTCAGGAACTTCCTGAGCCAGAGATGGTACTTTGTATTTAAGAACTCTTGGTGGATTTCTTTACCATTACCTTGCCCAGTATTCTCCAGAAAGAGACAGGGGAGATGAGTGCTCCTTTCATTTCCTAACCTTTATTTCTGAGAAAACATTGGCCCCATTCCACAAAGTCAGAAATAGCTATAGTGCTGTTACATCACTATACAGCACAGCCTATGGCTCAAGTTAGAATGACAATGGCAATTTCACATCTCCTGACATAAATGTATGACCCTGGAGCTACACATTGGTCATGGACTGGGACTGGCTGATGCATTCATAATCTTTTTGCTATATTTAGATGGGTTTTTCTTTCCAAAGGAAAAGCTTAAAAATACCTTTAATGAGCTACTTAAACGTTGAATCTTCAGATGTTTTAATTGTGCAGTCATACTGCTATGAATAGAACATTGCACACTCTCCTAAATCTGATCTAATGCCCAAGTTAGACTGGGTGAGCTAAGGGCATTTCTTTTGCAGATTCCATACGGAGCGTTTAAAGCTCTATCCTAGCTCATTTATAGTTTTAATTTTTAATGAAAATATTTGGGCAATGTCACGCAACTTTTGCTTCTGATTAGTACACACTACTTAACTAGAGTGAATTGATAGATATTCATGTACAGAAAAAAGCAATGTGAACTGCTGCCTATATGCATAGTAATTAGCATGTGAGAATTCTAAGCATCATTATATTTGTTTTTAGGCCTTAGTAAACAGAACTAATCCAAACTAGATTGTTAAGCCTTTTTTTCCCCTCCTGATTTTGGCAAGATAGAAATGAAACTTTCCAAACTGTGCCTTACTCAGTGGATAGTAAGCAGTGATTTTAGCACAGCAATTTGGAAGCAAGGAAGATTGAAAGTCCAACATCTCTAATGCCAGGAGGAGTGCTTCCTATGGTGCATAGACCCAATCTCTCCATTAAAACCAAATGGGAAAACTAATGCTAGAAAATACTTCAAACAATTCTTAAATATAATTAAACTTGGCTGAAATGTAACTGCTTAAATTAGAAGCATTTAATGATGCTGAATATATACGGTGCAGTTTGGTAAATCAATAGCAAACAAGTTATGTTTTTATACAATACTCACAAAGGCAAGACAGCTTTCTCAGTCTCTGTTGCCAAGGGCATATTGTTATATTCGAGACTACTTTGCTGCTTAATTAGCATTTTTTGTTTACAGGGCAGATACACTGATACATATACTGGTGGATTCTTACCAGAGAATATACCTTGAGCAATCTTACCCTGTGTGCTGCTGCTAAGCTGAGCCAAGGAGAGAAATAATTTCACTTCTACATTCTCCAGAAACCTGGCTCTGAAACTGAGTTGTTAGCCCGAGCTGAGCTTCACGCAGATGCTAATTTAAAACTGTCTTTGACATGTCTGCACAAGCTGTGTTGAGTACACATAGATGCTCACTAACGAGGTAATACGGCAAAGAGACAATGGCAGACTGCAGAAAAGAAGCAGTCAAAGCTGGGCTTTTAAATTACTTGAAATTATTTATGCAAGCTCTCAAACTCAGAGCAGTAATAATTTTCAGATTAAAACCTCAAAGAATTTCTGCAACTAATGTTTCATCTCCCTGTGATGAAGCTTACACTAGACTTAAAGCCACATTCAGTTGTAATACACAGCCTTGGGCTCCTGTCCAATGTGTTTGAAAAGGTTGTGTAACTCTGCCAGGTACTCTGACTGAAACCTTTGTGAAGTATCTGTTCATTACTTTTATTCAAATGTTTATTGGCAAAAAACGTCCAGCTTTCTAAAACCTTAGAACACTAATAATTTCTGGATCTACGAAGCAGAATATGTGCCTACAATGTGACGTAAATAGAGCTTGAAGCAGAGTTGTATTCTTGAAACTGCCAGCATATGAAGGTGGGATGAGCCTTTTTCCCAACAGATACATTCCTTCAGGTCCTCAGAATTCACTGTGTGCACATATGTGATGAAAATTATCTTTGATTTGTCTGTGCTGAACATCTCAATACCATCCTGTGTTTAAAACAGACATGGTATGTCCCTCTTGGGGCCCATTCCAGCTGTAGGTCCCTAAAGCGCACCTGAGCAAGCACAGCTGCACACAGAGCAACTTCTCTCTCTTGTTAGCAATCCAGAGGAGCCTCCCTTCTCTCTCTCCTCCCCATTCCTTCAGCTGTCTAATCAAAGCACACGGTTCATAACGTACAAGTGAAGCATTTAACTCCCTCTCCATGCTTCAAAAGCATCTAACATATGGCATTAGATTTCACTAAATGTATGTAGCACCTCGGAAGTTGTCCAGAAAGCATGAGAGCTGTAAAGTTACCCAGGCAAGTTGTGAGCAAGCTGGCTAAGTACCAAGAGATACAAATTGGTGCAGCGTAAGGCTTCTCCTCGGCTAATATATCTTGTTTTCATGACACAGTACAACCATAGCAATATAGATTTCAGGACCTAAGGTAACTCATCTGTAATTTATAGCCTAGCTATTGCTCCATTTTCTGTATCTCTGTTGAAGAAATCCCCAAATCTCTTCTGGATCTAAGTATATTTTTGTCTCAGAAAAAGGAGATTATGTTTCTTGTAGTGTTATGATATATGATACAATAAATCATAAACTAATGCATTACTAATCAATTGAACAGATATTATGAATATATATTTTTACAGAGGTGATTTTCTTCAGAAATAATTTTTACTGTTTAGACTTTGCAGTGTTGAGGATTTTGCACACAATGTGAATTCATAATCTGGAAATTTAGTGCATGAGAGCAATTTAGTGAACTTGTAGTTTCTTCCAAATCCCAGCTAAGATTAGCATTTAAATTAATTCTTATCTTTCATTGCAACTACTGTGGTTAACATGATTTTGAAAGAATTAGACAAAACTGTTTAAAAAAATAGTTACCATTGCAACAGGATACTTCCTGGCATACGTGATTCTACATTTTACGTAATTCACTACTCAGCATTGTCTGAAGCTTTCTAATATTACTCAAGTGCAATGTTAATCCCCACGAATACCTCACTAATTGTTATTTAATGCATCCCCCAAAATACTGTTCAGCAACAAAATAACTTAGAAATCTTGACATGTAAGTGATAAAACATTTGCTTTGATGATCCAAGGGCAAAAATAAAATGATATCAGGGTGAAAACATAATGGTAGTAATGAGAGTACATCATAGTGTCATCGTGCCAGTCTTAAATACGACCTAAAAGGACAATGTATCACTAAGAAGGGAAATGCCTGTAATACACATATTAGGAGCAAAAACTTTTTGGGACAGTATTAATGGGTAGTAGTGACTATTGGGAAAACTTATACAAAAGGCAGAAATCACTTAATCCTGTTTCTAATAGTATATGGGGTACTTTTTTGTACCCTTATTTTTACTTTGTCTATGAGGCCAAAGCTGGATACGCTCCAGCACCTCAATGACTTTCTCGCAGTTCAGACCGGACAGAGGGGTGGAGGTGTGGCCGGAGCAGTGCCGAGCACGGGGACAGCGTTCTTCGGAGAAGTGCAGTTTGAATGGGCTCAAAAACCCGTCCCTGCGCCGACAGCAATGCTTTCAGTAGCTGTGTACATGTGTGTGCATGCTTCCCAAAACCTAACCCGCGTTCTGGAATGCAAACACAGAACTGGCAACTGCTCAACAGCATGCAACGTAAGCTGATAGACGACTATGCAGAAGAAAAATGACAAAAGGATTTTTTTTCCATTTAAACACAAAGAATAATATAATAATTCCTGGTATTGTCTTTATACTAGAAGGGTAAAAACCTGATTTTTATCATGTCTGCTATACATGATAAAACACGTATAGAATAAGTAGCTCAGCTTTCTAATATATTTTAATTATGCATCAGAAAATTAATTTAACAAGGAAAACGCCTTTCAGTTCCATAATGTATTTGGGACATACTTTGCACAGTATTATTCAAAACAACTACAGTGTGATACAGTATGATTTTCAATGTGCAAAACTTTAGTAGGGGTGCATTCAGGTTACATCCCTAAATCACAAAATGTCACTAATAACCTGTAATATATTAAGAAATTAAAAAAGACCTTGTAAACAGACCTTTACAATAGTGAAAAATATTGTAAGGCTCCTGTGGTCTATTTAACACTAAAAAAAGCTTTCACCTTATGCAATAATGGGCACACCTCTTTGAAAATCATACTGTCCATTACATTTCTACAGCATATTTCATTCAAAAATATTTGTATTCACATTTTTGGAAACCTCTTGAACAGAGGAGAACAACCATAAGTACTGAAGCCATCTAGGACAACTTCTGACTGTTATGAGAAATGCCATGGGGTATTTCTGCTTTTTTTAGAACAAGCAAGGCTTTGTTGTTAGTAATTTAACTTGTATAAAAATCCCATAGTTAGTAAGATACCTGGAACTTCATCTCTCTACCTAAGATAGAAGTTCTCCTTCAAATATCAGTTGCAATTAGCAGTTCTCACTCCATGCATAATTTGAAGGTTATGCTAACAGTAATCAGAACTGGGTATTAGTCTGCAAACATTTCTATGAAATATACGATAGCACCAAATACATTCACCAAGTGCAGTGGGTGGGAACTTGCCACATGGATTAATGCCTACAGATAAATGATTGTTTTACCTCAAACCATCGACAAAAGATGGCATTATTACAATGGTGCAATTAATAACTTACCACCTCATTAATTGTTACAATGCCATCTTCCTGGACCAACTTGAAAAATCTAGGGAACTTTAAATGTTTTGTTGTAGTTTTTTTTTCCTTTGGCTATTCAATAGGAGAGACAATGAGTAGTGTGTTAATAACCCACTTGGTATTCTCTGATGTGGCCTTCTGTTTATTGTGTATGAGAGTTATGTTTGCTTTATATGAACAGTGTCTTGAGCTCAGGACAAAGTTGGAAACTTTATAAAAATAGAAAAATTTTAAAAAGAGCATTTTATTCTGTCAACATATTTTGAAACTTGAACACAGAACTGATTTTCTATTGATAAAGAAACAAAGTACATTAGGAGTCCAAAATCTGTCTCTAAAAACTGAGATCCCTAAGAGAAGTGGTATCTCCAGTATCTCATAAACCCAACTATTTTAAGTCTAGTTGTTGTAAAACTGTCACCGCAGAACATGTCCTGCAGGCACTCAGGTTTAGAGCCTACAGTGTTTCTAGTGATCAGAATTTCAGATGTGTTTAGTTCACAACCGAGATAAGAGTAAGACAGTAGGCATAACCTCTCCCCTCTTAAAGTGAGATTGACATTATTCAGTGAACTGCTTTTTTAGATAATCCCCTAGGCTCTATTGGAAATTGTCACCACTTAATAATTTTTTTTTAGGTTATTTCCCTAATGTCACTTTTCTGCCTGGCATTGTTGAGTTTCTGTTATGAGCTAGTCAATAGATTACAATCTTTGTGGCATTAACACTTGCCAAAATAATTAGACTATAGCATGTATTGGTTTTCAAATGAGATTATAAAGGCAGTGCTACAATAGTTCCTTATCTGTTGGTGGTGAAACAAAGTTTGTTAGAAGGGAGGACAACATGATACAAACACACGTGATTATTCTAACTGATACACAATCAGCTACAGGGTCTTCAGTTGAAACATCATTATACTGTGGAATCATCTCACACCTTTGCAACATTGGACTTTCATTAGAAGGTGCCGTCACATAATGGTTTTGCCCAAAAAGTAGCTGGTTGGAAGCATGGAGTTCTTTTGTGCTTGAACACTACAAACTGAATGCAGAAAGTTACTGTGCCCTGATTGCAGGAAGAGTCAACACACAAAAGAATTTGTCAACCTTCGTCCTAACCTAGGAAGTGGCCAAACAATTTGAGGAGTGTAAGAATAGAAAGCGGACGGTCAAAAGAGAAAACGGATCCAAAACTTAAGTAAGGTCTTCAATGAAATTGTTCCTGAGATCCTTAATTGATCAGATCATTGAACACGGCCTCTCTGAAAACTGCACCATGGAAAATCCATCTGACTCACCAGTGAATAATTTTTTGGTTTAAGAAACATATACAGATTAATGGGGTGTGCCTGATAATGGCATGTGGTTATTGAGGGTGTGAACAACCTCTAGGGTCTGTCAAAACAGGTGGCTTCAGGGTTAGTCTCCTGTGAAGAAGCAGAAAAGCAGACGAAAACCTTTATTGAAGAAGCACAGTACAAATGAGAAGGGCATATACAGAAACAAGAAAAATGTTATTAAATTACAATATCTGTACTATGCAATATACAGTATTACAGTAGCTATTAAGAATATTAACATCGACTATTAAGAATGTCAACATAGAATGGTCAATTAGATCAATTTTTTCCCAGATATATAGAATTAGTCAGAAAAATGACTTTCATACTTGAATGCAACATTCTATTTTTCCCTACGGAGACAAAAAAGAAAGGGATATATGCTTTGCCGTTAGCTATTTTTCAAATTCTGTTAAGCACCAGCCACAGAATTACCTGTATAAAGAGCTGTATTCACTGCGCAGTATCATCTGGTCCCAGAGCACAGCAGGAACGGCGCTCTGTGCCGACACGGCTACGCAGCGCGTTCCTGCCCGATCTGCTCAGTAGTTCCTGCCCAGAAGAGCTGAGGTGCCGTCATGCCCAGCGAGCAGCCTGCAGATGAGGCTGAAAGCACCCCTGACCGCGGGCTCTCGTCCCCGGTGACACGGCGGGGCTCAGCCGCGTCCCGGGCGCGCCGGCAGCGGGCACAGGGCGGCCCATCCCGATGGCCGGGCAGAGCAGTTCCCTGAGGGCGCCGGACCCCACCGCGGCTCCGACCGCATCCCGGCCCCGGGCTCCGCGCCCGGCTCTTGCCACCTGTGGGGATTTCGCCTCGCGCCCTGGTGGCTGGAATGGGAACGAGCCCGAGGCGGCGGCCGGGACGCTTCGCTCGGGGAGAGGAAAATTCCAGCCGAGAGGAGCGGCCCTGCCCCCGCTGGCCGCTGACAGCCCGCGGCCGGGGCCGAGCGGAGTCCCCACTCCGGCCGCAGCTGGAGGGACAGCCGGCTGTGTGGGGGCGGGAGGGAGGCGCTGGGACGGGAACAGGCAGTCTCTGTCCCCGCGCGTGCCGCGTTTCAAGTTTTTCGCCGCGATGTTCGGCGTTTTTTTTTTCGTTTTGTTTTTTTGACTTCCTTTTTTCTTTTTTTTTTTTGCTTCTGTGTTTTTTACCCCTCCGTCTAAGGTGTGGTTCCGCGAGCGACAGGAGCCTGGCGCAGCCCCTGACCGCAGCCGCGGGCAGGCGCCCAGAGTCCGCGCTGTAAACAGCGGGGAATGCCCGGCTTCGGGGGCGAGGCAGCGCCGGGGGCTCCGGAGCAGGGCCGCCCTCCTCAGCCCGCCCCGAGCAGGTGAGGCGGGGAGCCGAGGCTGTGCGGGCGGGTCCCCGGCTTGCGCCCGCCCTGCGCTCCCTCGGCCGCCGGCATGGACGGCAGCGCTCGGCCG
>VZTX01010668.1:0-25338 GCA_013400915.1 Pardalotus punctatus | reverse complement strand
GGCTGAACGCGGGCTGTCTGCCCGGCTGGGGCTACGGGACCGGCCCGTCGGGCCGCCGGCGCCCTCCCTGTTGGTGCCCGACCGAGGAACGGCTGCAGCGCCAGCCCCGCGCCACGGGCATTCCCGCGGGGACGAGCCGCGACCCGCCCGCCGGCGTCGCCGAGCCGGTGCCGCTGCCGGCGCGGGACCTGCCGGGGGCACGGCACTGCCGGGATCGCTACCTCTGGGAAATCCCTGCAGGTCCACACTTGTCGATCGGAGCATCCTCAGGTGTGCGGAGTCTGCTTCCAGCTCCTGGGTGAGAGTGGCGGCGGGGTGCGAGGGCTGCACCCTCCTCGGTTCCCTGGGAACTGCCCACGCTGGGGGAAAGAAAATAAACAAGCAGCATCTGTTGGGAGTCGTAAAAGGGCTAGCTTGTTTCTTTTTACGTGTTAGGCCCCTCTGTTTTTATTTTGCTTATAATATGTCAGAAAACGTAACTTTAAAGAATATGTTTTTTAAATCTTAATTAAAACTACTCCAGTTATAGATCTGGAGTTGAATGATTTTTCCTTAACTAGTCAGGTACGTCTGAAGAAAATTAATTCACTCAGTGACTTCAGTAGGAACGAGGGTGAATCAAAATACTGGCAAGACTGCTGGAGTTAACTAAATAGCATGAACACAATACATGGTGGGTGTATTTGCTAACATGAAGATTTTCATGAAGCTTCTATACTGTTTGCAAAAATGGATTAATTGGATCTCTGACCAGGCAGCTACAGGATAAACAGGTGCAGATGATGGCAATTTACTGTAATATTTACACCAGTAATCAAATCAGTTTGTAGTCATGGCTGTAGTGAATATGGAGGACTCAAAAAGGGAGAGGTATTTAGTCATGAAAGGCCTTGTCACCGTTCCGCATTTATGTGTAGCAATTGAGAAATGAACTTTATGTTGTGAATCAGTGTAGAAGGTTATCATTACAGTATAGATAATTACTGCATTTTTAAGACTCTGTGTACATAAGCACAGTTGGAAGGACTGAATGCTGTATTCCAGGTTAGGAAGTGGCAAAACCAGTATGTCTTAAAGGTCTTCAGTTTTACTTGTGAGAAGGAACATAAAAACAAGCAGAAGGCCACAATTAAAACTTTGGCTGTTCTGACAGTTCCTCTAGGCCTGTTGCCTGCCATAAAGCTGTTGGATATAGTGAATTTTGGCTGCTGCTTGACATCTGAGCTCCCTTTATGTGACTTTAAGCATCTGTCAGCATCCACTTTTCAATTTTGAGAAACATGTAGCTAACAGTAGTGCTCATTGCTTTAGCCCTGCAGAGATATTTTCAGGCCTTTTATCAGCTTATTCACATGTAATTTGGTACTTAGAAAATCAAGTTGCCACGCTTTTCTTGCTACAAAAGTTCTTTATTGACAGTCTTAACTATTTCCTGAAGATAGTCTCATTTACTCATTGATACTCTGGATTTGAGGGGAAAAAAGTGGATATACCAGCAAAAAAGGCAACTCCCAGTTTTACTGAAAATAGTCCACATATACATTTTTGAATAGTATGCAGTTACTGTGGTTCCCTCTCTGAGATGATAGGAAAAATTATGCAATCGGGGAGGAATTTCAGTTGAAATAGCAATTTTCTTTAAATGTATTACCAAATGATGTGATATACTGCATGACATCTCTTCTTGTCTAGCCAGGTTGAAAGTGTTAATCTGCAGCTGAAAACCCTTTACCAGCCAGTGTGTTCTTAAATCACTCTTTGAAGTTGTTGGGAGTAATTGCTAGTAACTCTTAACAGCTGAGAAAGTTTGTTTATGCTAACTGCTGAGAAGGTGGTGTTTTGTGAATTTCTAAGCATTGATGTTAGTTAAGGCTTGGAACTCCTATATAACGTAATCACTGATGGCTCTTTAATATCCAGTTTTGTGTCAGATCTGTGGGGACAAGCTTGGGAAAGGATCCTGTCATATATATATATATTTTTTTTCTTGTATGCAGGATTATGCTTTTCTGTTGAAAAATTGTTTATTAAAACTGGGTGTGGATAAAAATATTTGTCTGAATTCAGTGAGAAACATGCCCGTGTTATTCTCTGTACATTCAAGGTAAATAAGGAAAGATTTTTTAAAAAATGGCCTCTGATGGATTTTTATTTTGGTTTGTTTTTTGGTTTTTGTGTTTTTGTTTTTAATATGCTGAATAGAGAGTGTGCCCAGCAACTGGCTGGAATATTTTGGAATATGATGAATAGGAGGTGTGCCAGTAACTGGCTGGAATATTTTGGAATATGATGAATAGGAGGTGTGCCCAGTAACTGGCTGGCCATGACACATAGTTTCTTCTCCCAGCAGGAGAAACTTGGCTGGACCTACTTTTAGGGCAGTTTTATCTGTCTTACCCTGAGTCTGAGCAGCACTCAAGGCAGTGAGCTCCTGCCAGGCCAGTTGACAAAGTCTGCTCCTGTTTATCACAGAGCTGAATTTGCTTTTTGGAATGATAGGAAAATGTGTGATTTAATACTTAAAAATTAAAAAAAAAAAGGAGCTGTAGTTGGTATCCAGCCTTCTGAACACAATTTTCCTGCTGTTGTTGGACAGCAGTCCTGTACCCTGGATTAAATACTTTTTTATAGTACAAGTAGTTGTCAGTAGTTAACACAGGATTTTGCTGTGAAAAACTGTATTATGGCTTAATATGCCATTAGAATATTGGAGCAAATGTGGATTTAGGTAAATGTAATACTGATACCCTTTGAAATACTAGAATGCATGTTGAGATCCACCTTTAATTTAATTGTAATGTTTCTGAGAATTTTGTATTACTTCATTTGTTCCCTTAAGTCATATTTAAAGCTATATGCTTACCCACAGAATATCAGCTTCTGACCTGCTTTACCAGAGCAAACCCCCTTTGTTTTGTCGTTTTTACTTTGTGTCTAACAAAAACGTGCTTGGGAGATAGAGCTGCTCTCCAGGGGCTGAAGATAGAGCTGGTTGTGTGGGGGAAGGGGCAGGACCAAACAGCTTGGATTAGCTTAGTGCTAGAAACACTTCTGTGTTTCTTCAGGCTCCCATTTGCTGTTGCTTGGCCTGGTGAATGTATTTGAAAAATTTAAGGAGAACAGGAGGGAAGTCTTTTTCACGTGATTCCCAGAGCTGTCTCAGGAAGTGAGAAATGTAAGAAAAAAACAAGAAATTCACCTTTTCTCTTGCATGTAGCTGTTGAGTTTTTATCAAATCATTTCATTCACATAACGGATCTCTGGAGACATCATCTGTGGCGCAGTGTTGGCAAACGTCTGGCATCAAGCTTGGAATACTGATTTGAGCTCTCTTCCTTCTCTTTCAAGTGTTCAGTTGAGTCAGCTCACAACATAGCTACAGGTTTGTTCAAGTATAAATGAAAGTCCTTCCTGTTGCGGAGTGTGGGAAGGGACAGCACGTGTAGCAGTAGCTTCAAACCAAACATTCTGTGTCCACGCTACAGTGGCAGAGTGGGGGTGGGGATTTGGGGATGTGTCTGAATTTACTCAGTTTGATGAAATTTAAGTAAGGGTGAAATTACGTTTTTCTCTTGCAGTGAATTAGCTGTTGCCATTGCTCTGTATGTTGTGTATACATATTTATCAGTAAGAGCAAGACCTCTTGTGCTCGTGCTGCTAAATGGTGGCACTGTCAAGGATCAGAGGTTAGGCTGTCATGGGTCTAACAAGTAGTCCTATCTTAGATGTGCTTCTTTTCTTAGACCCAAGGACTTCGAGATAATACTTAGTGCATTCTTCTCACCCCCATGCCCCTGGCGAAGAACAAGTAAATGAGCAATAATACAGTGGAAAGAATTTTGAGAATTTGGGACTGTAGAGCTTGGTGGATGTTTGAAGTAGGGAGTTAGCTCCTTTGTGGGTGGATGCCCATCAGGAGCCACTTGAATGCTAATCATTCCAGGGGCCAATTTGCCAGCTGAGTTCCAACTGTACACATAACACTTCTTGAGGTGATTATGTTGTTCTTCTTAATGTATCTGCCTTAACCAAGGCAATGTCAAATAGTTGAATGACACCGGTGCCATTAACTGAATGTTGTATTTAAAACTTGTTTACTCAAACTTTGTCAAGTCTGAAGTCATGGCTGGGTGCCTATGGAATAATGAGTGATAATGTTCACTGTTGGAGTGTGTTGCTGTGGGAATGAGATCAAGAAAACATTGGGGGGTGCAATGTGGATACTAGAGTGAAAAAATGTGTAGGAGGGTAATACACAAATAGAGATCAGCAGAATTATTTCCAAGCCTTGTCCAAATGTGTTGGTATCCTGTGAAAAAGTGAGAGCTAGATAGTGAGGTATCAATAGCATTTGTGTGGAAAAAGACTTGAGACCGGAAGGTGGGTTTTGGTTTTATCTTAGGGTAGGTTCTTTTCTTTCTGCTGTTACTGGATTTTTTTTTTTTTTAAAGTTTGTGTACTTTAAGTGAAATCACAGTGTTTATGTAAACCTGAAGATCACTATTTATTTTGAGTAGGTGCGACTGTGTTGGTGGAAGAAGAAAAGAGTCCATTGTAGGGGACCAAAACCTTAGATTTCAGAGGAAACTGAAGGTCTTTACGGGACTCCTGTAGTCTGATAGATAAAATAATTCACTAGGAATATTTTAAAGTCACAAACAAATGGTTTCGCCTGTAATCTGGCAACATCTCAGTAGGTCTCCCTTCATAAAGTTCAGTACTGTTTCTGACTATCTTGATTGTAGCTTGGAAAAAAATGTCTACACATGCTGGTTTTTCTAGCCTGACTGCTGTTATTCTGAGCTGCCACTGTTGTAGTTTTATGTGTGCTGGGGAACTGCAGATGCCAGATTATCCAGCCAGCAAGGTTAGCATGCTCAACTAAATTTATTTTTTTCTAGAAATTAACAAGTCAGTATAATGAGTTGCTGTGTTAATGCAGTGGATACAAGGAGTGCCAGGTGTTCTCTTTCATGTCTGCTTGCAAGTTAAACCAGATTTGATTGTGCACTTTCTTTTCTTTTCACCTGGCTCTCACTTGCTTCCCCAACAGCTGCCCTGCTACTCTAACTTAAGTTCACATAGCTGCCTGCTGTTTGAGAAAGTTGCTCTTCTCTGTGAGTGTCACTGTGTACAGCTGTACAGCTCAGAGCTGACGTCAGGGCATTAGAGGATGACAAGAAGCTGAGATGTTGGCTCCTAGATTCCTGTAGAGTTCTGTGGCTGTGCCCAGCATTAACACAATGAAGAGGAAACTCTGACTGTGCAGAGTGCAACAATGGAGGGCTCAAGGGGGAAACCTCCCATGCTGTTCTGAGCTGTAGCAACCAATTAAAAACTTGACGCTTCACCTGAATTCTCTCCTGAGGTAAGGTCCCACAATTAAAAATGCAGCTCTTCATGAAGTAAATTTAAGCACTTACTAACTGGAGTTCCAGTAGATGTGTTCTGACTTAAAATCTTCATGATGATAGACTGATAGATAAAACTGCGTTTTTGTCATGGCTTAAGAAATGGACTTTTTATGCAGAAATGGAACATCATGGGAATTTTTACAGGATTCAGAATTCCTGGATTTGTTTTTATTTGCTGGGAGGTTATCCAGTTCAGAAGGGGCATGTGCATTTGTTTGGTTGTTGTAAATGATAAAAGTGCTATAGGTCATTAAAGGATGAGTCCCTAATCTATCTATGAAACATCTCCCTTGGGAACTTGTATTAATGTTAACTCTGCTGCATGTCTGTGGTTGTCAGGATTACTATTTTCAGTTAAAGAAAATAGAGCATGTGAATATTTTTAGCTGGGCTTAAGCTTTCTTCTGTGAGAAAGCATTGGTTTTGTTGCACGCTTTAGTTCTACAGAGGTTCTCACTGAAGAAGTAGTACAGCTCGGAAGCTTTCTTGGCTGTGTTTTAAAAATACTTTCTGCACATTTATTTGATTTTCATTTCTTTTCTGGAAATAGAGCTACTTGGTTTGGAAAACATAGATCAATCTTATTAAATAACAGACAAACAAACCTCTCCTTCCCAGACAATATAAACCATTGCTCTGTGTTGAACTAGAAATGTTGTGAGCTTGAATTTTCCTCCAATAGAAAGAGACGAAAAACCTCCAACAAGGAAAACATCATTCTGTTGGAAAAGGACAGCGTTAAAAATGTGGGTATTTTTCTTTAAAATCAAATCCATTTTCGATCTAATATCCCTGAGTTATTAATGTATTGATTTAGCAATCTTTTTTCTTTTCATGGGCCTTGGTTTTCTGTTGAGAATTAATTTTCCCTTGGTATTTTACCTTACTTTAATGTCAGACTTTCAGATGGATTTTCTTCCAAAGACTGAAGTTCTTTTGTACATGGGGCTTAATAGGTAACTTTTAAATGTTTTGCAGTGGGAAGAGCATAAGCATTTTCATTTTCAGCTTTCCCCTTAATACAGACTTACCATTGACAAGGTAGTCTGGAGGAACTGCTTCTTCTCTTTTTTTTCACAAAATGAATTATATTTTTTTTGTTTCATTCAGTTTGACTGTTTGCTTGTTTTATTTGGGGTTTTTGTCCATCTGTGTCTTGTCCCTGCCCAGTTTGATGTGCTGGGATCTTTGCTGAATCGAGTTAATTATGTAAGATTGTTCAAGGGCACGGGATCATCAGTAGGGTAGCAGTGGAAGCTTTGTGTTACTATTGCCCAGAAACTTTTTATATGTTGGTATCAAAGTAATTTGATGGTTCTTTTTCAGTGCAGGGCACAAAATCCCCTCTCCCCCTTTGTGTAGGTATTGTTGAGATATTCTTAACGCACCAGGCAATGCTTGTTCACTTTTGTAGAAAAGCAGGATGAAATTGAAGAACATAGAGAAAATCAAAGCATTTTATAAGCACTTCTTCAGAGCTGGTCATCAGTAGTGAGCGGTATAAGAGAGAATCTGAACAGGCTTATTTTGGAAAAGTAATAAGGATCTGACATCACTGTCTGAACTGTTGGAATCTCTGTCTTATTTCTAAGCATCTTTCTTTGACTGTTCTCATATTTCCACTGCCCAAACATTCTTACAAACTTTCCAGTCTTCCTCCCAAAATACACTGCTGTAATGCATTTTTATCCATAAATCTTAAGTTAATAAAAGAGGAGAGAAATGCAATGAAATGTAAATGTTAAATGAAACCTTAAAAGCATACAACAAATCAATCAGTTCTTTTTAATTTTTTTTTCTGATGGTGTTCTTTAAGATACTGCTAATAGGCTCCTGTTGTTAGGTTTTCTTCCTGCTTTTACTTACCTCAAAATTTTCCTGGATTTTGTAGTTATAATATGTAAAGCCTGCCAGCTAACAGGTTTACAGGATTTTTTTTTTTTTGAAGACTGCTTGCCAGTACTTAATCCACAAAATGATTTTATGTTAGAACTGAGAATGTTTGGAAATAATGACACGTAACCTAAATGCTGAGATTTCATCCTATACAATGTCAGCGGTATTTCTTATGTGTTGCGTGTAGATAGAGCCTTCAAAATTACTTGGTACCCTGACTGAGTGGCCTTGTGGAAAGATCTCTTTAGTGTTGGTCACCACTCTGCCCCTCTGCATAGGAGGCAGCTGTCCTGCTGTCCTGCATTCTGTCTCTACTAGAGAAGAGCAGCTGGATATTCCTTCACATTTCCTGAATGAAATCTGTGTCTTCTCTGACAGACTGATGCTGCCTCTTCCCGCTCATGGTGTGAAGATGTACAGTAGGAAATGATGTGTCTCTGAATTGTTTATTTTGTAAAAATGTTTGTCAGAGCCACTTGGAAGAGCTTCAGCAGCTTAAGGCAGAAATGACCTTGCAAAATTCTACCCTAATTAATTGAGAAGTGTGCAATTAATTTGCTGACAACATACTCTCAGAAAGGAAAAGTGGTTGAGTATGTAGAGTTCTTCCGTTACAGGAAAAAAAAAAAGCTCCAAGTTTAGAAGATTTTGTAATGTTTTAACATTCATTTAAGAATAATTTAAAAAGCCTAATGAGATTGGGTAAACTATTTAGCTTACTAGCCTTTCCCACATCTGGTCACATCATATTTCACATCTCAGTCATACACTGAGTGTTTCCTTGCGTCAGTTTGTGGTACCATGTGAATAAATGCTCAACATGGTCGAAAGATCTCCTGCCTGTCTATAAAAGAACATGTGATATTTTATCAAAGACAAAAGGGCGTAGCTAAACATGGCATAGCATTGGTTCAAATTGTAAACAGCCGCTTAACTCACTAAAAAAGTTTTGGCTTCTGATGATAAAATGAGATCCATCAGAAAATGTGAATCACATCCTCAAACTGATGTAGCTGTACCAATATTGTGTACCATTGTGTTTATCAGTGACTTTGATTTAAATATTTAAGTGAAAATATCTGTTAGTGACAGTGAGAAAGAAGTGGCTTGCTGACTCTTTATGAGAAAGGCTGATTCATTCGAAGACCTGACACTGGATATGGAAATTTAAATCTTCCCCCCATTTTTTTGTTTGTTTGGGTTTTGATAGTCACTGAATAATTAACAGAGGTTGCATACCTCTCTCCCACCCTTGTGGACTCTCTAGGAAGAAGGAAGTTTCTGTGTCACGTAGATTTGCTGCTCCTGTTAGGTTGGTGGATTCAGTTTGTTGCAACTTCATGTCCTCTTCTGTCCTTCTTTCATCAAAAGAAACCAGTGATAAGTTGCTGGTAATCAAATCATGGAAGTCTGGGGCAGTTCCTTTTTCTGGTTTTAATGTTAGGCAAGGCTTATGTTTCTTTGTCTGCATTCACCTTAGGATATTGTAGTTGGACTGTCAGCTTTAAATTTCTGTATCCAAGGAGAGCCCTTCTGCTTTAAGCTAACAGCATTATGCTAGTGACTTTATATCCATGTAATAAAAATTTCAAAAATTCTGATCATTGTCATTTTATGATTGTCAAAAGAACAGCAGCATGGCCATTAGCCACAATTTCAGTCTCTTCTCTGATATGAAGCCAATGTTCTTTCCATGGATTTCCTCCTTTGGGAGGCATTCAAAACCCTACCCATACTTACTGGGAGAGAGCAAGTGTGGTACTTGGGAGAGGTTGATGGGCTTTAGGTTACTGACACATAAGGTTTTACTCGGCAGGGTGAGGGTGAACTTTTGAAAAGTTCAGATCTGCTGCTGAGTTTTAGTGCTCCCTTGTTTGTGTCTTTTTCTGCTTCTAGGATCTGTGTAGATTGCTGCTCAAGAACCTTTTATCCAAGTTGGCTGCTCTGGTTTTCCACTTGTTAACTTCAGTTTTATGGCAACATTCTGTGAAGCACTGATCTGCTGCAGTTAAATGTCGGGAAATCATGACAAATTTTGTAGATTTTAGCAAATAAAGTATTGGCAGCTTGTCCCTGACCTAGCTCCTACCACTAAGGACAGGAGTAGACATTCTGGTCGAGGTGATGTTCTGATCTGTATCCTTGTCGCTTTGGCTGCTGCTGTACAGTGTTGGCATTAATTTTGCCTGTTCTTTGCCCCCACCACAGGCTGTTTTCTGGCCAGTGTAGACAAATCCAAGGTTCTCTATTACTCTTGAATCAGGGTCATTAACTTCTAAAGAAGAAGTTTGCTCTGTATTGGTATTACTAACTACCTTTTTGTTTCCACAGTGATTGTCCTGACACGCAGCTTACCATCTGCTTGAGGATAAATGGGTAAAGAATGTGGGTGTCTTATAGATGTAGCTAGCAAAAATTTCCTCATTTTGCAAGTTTTCTGTGATTTATTGTATTCAATAAGCAACAATTTCTTTGAAAACTTTTGAACAAATAAAGTGGTTAAGAGTTAAGCACTCTTGGTCTATTTCTAAAGTGTGACAACATGTGAATGGCATGTTCATGAGTTACTGCATGGTTACAGAGTATGAGCATGTAAATCATTCAAAATGCTGTTTGGCTGGTTACTTTCATGGTTAAGAATGTGGGAAATACTGTATTTCTGATAGGATTCCAACTGCTGTGATAACACAGGATACAGAATTAATAAATAATCGGAGTTATGTCTGATCAAATCTTTTAGACATATTCTTTCAGGCATTTTACAGAGATTTGCTGTTATACTCAGGGGAAACTTCTAAATCCAGAGAGAACTTAAAGAGATTTGTTTCAGATACCAGGAATTTTTGTGTTTTACAGGTTTTAGGAGATCTGGCAGCTTAAATATTTTTGTCCTTTCCCTTGAAATCCATAAAGTAAGAAAACCCTTTTTGTCTGGATTTTCTTGGGTGGTTTTTTACATGACTTCCTGGGTGGGAGAAGTATGTTACTTTATTTAGTTAACATTTATAAACTTAAGTCACATTGTGCCAAAGCTTGCAGTAAACATCTATGTGCTCTGTAGACCAGGTAGGTACCATGTAAGAATTTTTATATGGAAAGAGCCAGGAAGATAAAATGCTGCTAAGTTGAAGGGCGCTGTTTCTTATAATGACAAGGCACTCAGTTATGAGGACTGTGATAAATAAAGCCTGTAGACAAAGTGCCCAGCTGTACTTTAAGATGAAAACAGGATGTTGGTTGTATTGCTGCAGGACTGCTGTATAAATCAAAGGATATGCTGTTATTGCTGTTTAAGGAAGCTGTACTCCCTTCGAGTAGTTCTGTATATAAAAGAATGGTAATTGCTATGCTTATCAAGGACTGGCAGTTCTCCTTTTCCAACTGTGACCTGGTGAATCTACCTCTAACTCATGACTTAAAGCCTTGCCAGTTATTTTAATCCCCTATTCAACAGGACAAACAGAATGGGGTTATTTTTATCTCTTTATGGTTGCTTAGAACAAGTAGAAAACCCCTTTACTATATTTAAGTCAAAGGTGATTTTACTGAGGAGGATGTGAAATATTTCCCCAGTGCCTGTTAAACCCTGTTGGTTCAGGTTGTTTCCAGTTAGTCATGGCATCTGGAGATGGCCAGGTGGCTTTCTCCCTGTGCCACTGCCTGACCTTTCCTTCTTGCTGGTTTTTTTCCCCATTCACTTATAGCCTCTTTACATTTCTGTTTGATAGCCTAAGCCATTTTTGGTTTGTTCTCATATCCTTTTAAAGGACTTCTTTGCCATGTCTGTGCTGCTCTGCTGTTTCTTAATGCCAACTAGAATGGTGTTGCCTTTGTTTTTAAATTAACTTAATCGTTTTTATGCTTCTAAGCACTACATCCATGTATACCTTCTCTCTTCTAGAAGAAGGTATGCCAAAATACATTTCTGCTTTTAATTCCCACCAGTTTATTTTTCTCTTCAGGGAAGTCGTGGAATCATAGAATTGTTTGGCTTGGAAGCAGCCTTTGAAGATCATCTAGTCCAACCCCCATGGTAGATCTGCAGTGCACTGTAGGATGGCCTAAATTGTTATTTTGGAAATAAAAGTAAGCTTTTCTTAGGCAGAAGTAGCTGAATCTGGATAACAGTAAGTTCCTGGATAAAGGTTGAATTGGTATTCCTGTAATATACATATGTTTTTATAGAAATTTTTTTTTGGTAAGTCCTCAAAGCCAGAACTGTTTTGGTAGAGTGATTTTAGCAGAACAGTTTACACTGATTAGTAGAGTGTTGTCATCCTCTTAGCATTTGAACTCAAGTGCAGGGTTATCCTCCCTGCAGTAAGAATCCTGACCATGAATCCGATGGGAAGCCATGCTGCTGATGGAAGCAGAGGAACAGAGAAAGGGAAAGGCAGCAGTGGTGAGTCAGTTGTGCAGTACTTTAAGGGAAAACATATAATTCACTCCTGAAAGAATCTTCACACAGCACAAACTTAATATTGCTTTAATGTCAATTGTGCTTTATACTGAAACATAAATTCATCTTTCAAATGCGTAGTTCTCGTGAAGTTTGATGTTCATGACCATTCCATTATTTACCATCAGTTAGCTACATTTCACTGAAGTTCTGTGAGAGAAAGATGGTGCAGGAACTTTTCAGACTTATGTGGGCAGCTGTGTTTAGGCTCTCAAGGTATCTATTGGTATCCCCTTTTTATAATTTCTGATTCCTTATGGTACCCGCTTTTCATTGTTTTAAATCAAAAATGTTGATAAAATAACTATATTTAAAACTAGGATTTGAGTGAATTCCAATAACAAGTAATGGATGTGTTTTTGCAGAAGTAAGGCCTCTAATCTACCTTCTCTTTTTTCACAGGGGTGGAATAGAAGGAACAAGTCTCAAAATCTTGAATGTGTTTCATTTCTTTACCAAGCAGTTGTAGGAATTAATCAAGTGTGAAGTCATTTGAAGTCTTTTTTTGAAACACAAGGAGTTTCTCTCATATAGATCAAGTTATATTGGATGTACTTGGGGAGGATACGATATTACACAGAGAGAAAAAAATTCTGTGAAGGGGAACTTATTCTAGGACCAGAAACTAATTTTTGAAAACATTTGTCAGTTATCAGATGTCCTAGTGTCTATAGCAGTGGTTTATTAAATAAGGATAATGATTTAGGGTTGAACAGTGATTTTTGAAAATGCACGTAATATCTAAGTAGTCGTGCTCTCTGGTTATTAAAAATAAATTTTAAATTCTAGCTGTTCATATAAGTGCATATAAAGGCCAGAAACATGGTTTTCAGGAGACATGCTGTGGAATTACCCTGGTGTGACCTTGTAACTGATGGATTTGAAAAGCATTAAGCATTATTTGAACTGGTTCAGTACTTTGAAGGCTTCTTAATTGTACTGCCAGTATTCTTTTTCTTAAAACTTCTAATGAAGTGGGATGTATTCTGGAGTGCCTGTCTCAGTTATGCACTCACACAGGCAGTTCTCACTGTGCACTTGTATTGTACCTTAAAATAATTGTGATTTGTTTGCTTGTTTGGTTTATTTTAATTTTGAGCAAGCGCTACAACTATTCATCCACAAAGCAAATAGCTGTTGCTTTTGATTAGTAACTTAAACCTTGGCAAGTACGTAAATTCCTCAGCAGGGCACTGGTTTTAAAGAGCTACTTATGTTCCAGGGAGAAAACTTTTGAACAGATTGTTTTAGAACATGTGATTTTTATTTTTTGTAAACTTTTTTTCCTGCTTCTGTACTACATTATCTGCACTGATTTACTCCCTTCCTCCAGGAAACACATTTGCATTAAAGATCCGGTTTTCTGTTTATTTAGTTCCTGCTGCTTATTGCTTCCATGGGGTCCTCTTTGACCTTGCAATTAACAGAAAAATAACTGATATCCTGGAATTAAATCAAGAAGAAATTAAGTACAAAGACCCGATAAATTCTGATGTATTCTTTCACTGATCAGACTTCTGTTTTGACATGCTAAGATCCTCAGTACTGAAAATATAAAAAAAGATTAAAAAAACCCATAAGGAGCATGTTTTTCATAGAAGCTCTGATGCTTCACATAAGGCTTTAAACCACAAGAGTCAGGGATATCACTGGTTCCTATTGTTAAATGTTGGCTTTGTCATCAGAAAAAGTCCAGTATTTTCTGGAAGGTGCTCTAACCTGGCCTGAGTCAATTTTTATTGATCTGAGCTGTTTTAACTAATTGACATTTAGGTAGAGTAGTTGCATTGCGCCATAACATTTCATAGTTCCAGCTGATACACCCCGACTTCTATTTTAATTTGGTCAGCTGATGTAAGGATTCCTGCTGCAATTTAGTGCAATACTGAAATAATAGTAAGTATAACAGATCATTCAGTTTGTTTTTAAGCTTAATTATATACAGCAAAGCCAGTGAGATAACAGCAAGAGTTCTGCTTTGTTTGTTTAAATTGTATTATGTTACTATAATTTTGTTGGAAATAAGCAAGACTGGTGATAGATAAAACTGCCATATCAAAGAATTGAAAGGGTTCACCACAATGTTGTCTGCTTAATGCCACTTTAAATGTCTAAACTTGGTAATTTAGTCTGATTTGAACATAACAGTGTCATGTTTGGAGACACAGGATGCCAAGAAAGGAAGCAGATGATTTACATCCCTTAAGCTTCCATAAGTGGAAGTTTCAGATTTGAATTTGGCAATAAAATATTGAGATTTTTCAGAAAGAGTTACATGATAAAGGAGAGTGGGGTACCGAGGCCTGCAACTGGATGCTTTGGCAACTAAGCTTGTATGTACCTTTTCCAAAATGGAAGGGATGATTTCCTTTCATATTTTTATTATTTAAAAAAAATTAAAATAATACAAACAGGAGTGGACAACCTGAAGAGGCAGTTTCATCCCTCCAGTAGAGAAGGTAAGAGCCTGACAGTGTTAAGTTTTTGGTAGGACTTGATTATGTTAAGGGTCTTCTTCAAACTAAATTATTCTATGATTCTGTTGTTTCTTTCACCCAGTCACGTAGCTGTATCACTTCAACATCAGTTGTGATGAAGTTACGCAGTCATAATTGTAAAAAGAGAGAGAAATTATAGCTTGGCCTATCTGTAAAATTTGTCTTGCAATTTTCTCAGTTTTTGTCATTGTTATGATTCTTTGCTTTTGACAGTCACTTGGTATCCTTATTAGCCACCTCTGACACGAGAAAGCCAATGCTATAGAATATTTTTAAAGTCTGTTGGGTCATACTTGCAGTCTGAAGTTTCACACAGTCTGCAATGTTACCATGGCAGTGGAATCCCCCATTCAACCCTGTTTCACATCAGCAAATATGCAGAAATGGAATGATGAGAATAAAAACGATGATGAGCTTGAGAAACCACGTGACCTTAGGCACAGAAATAGAGCACTGGTGTGAAGTGTTTTATGAACATCCATTCTTTAGCCATGTTAGGGGGTTTTCTGTTTAGCTAAGAGGTTCAGCCAGGCTGCTGGTGAGTATTTAGAAAGTGAGATCTCATGATTCATACCATGATTAGCAGTGGGACCCAGTGAGGTTGTGTAGCCAATGGCTGGTCCTTAGATCAAGAACAGGGTGAGAGGTTGGTGGACCTCACAAAGAGGCATCCACAATCACTCAGTTTCCTCTGTCTTTACCTCCTGTATCTCCTAATATGACAGGTGAATTCTGGTGTCTCAGCAGCAAGTCACAGCTTGTTTGATCCTCTGCACATAAATGAAGTGACAAATAAACCTGTATCCTGTTTTTCTGGTCCCTGTCAATATGTCTGAGCTAATACTAGCTTTGTCCAACAAACTTAATTTGTGGCTGTCCCAGAACTTTCAACACAGAACCACTTATGGTAGTGGCAGTTACATGATTACATCAATTTTCCAGTCACCTTCACTCCTCCATCCTATTAAAATTGTTAAAGAAGTCTTCATGACTTCTGAGTAGAAACTGGGACAGAGACAAGATTGTCAGTGTGATGAGACTTCTGTGTCATAGATTTTGGACTCCTCCTGTGAGTGATATGATAGTACTCACCTGTCTTAAGTTTTTAATTTGGCAAAATTTGTACTCATAAGATCATTTCACTAAACAGTACAAAACTGGCTTTGCTTGTGTGTTTAGCTTATGCTGTGAAGCATGCCATACTAGCAATACAGATATTTTTGTCTCTTCTGGATTTTTTTTTTTTTTAATCATGCAGTACTTCGTTGTTCATTTAAAAGAAAATATTTTTGTTCCAAGAACAAATGACACACATGCGGCTGTGTAACCAAGTGACCCAGAGAAAATGAGTTCCCATGATGTGTGTGTATGTGCAAGTGATGGGGACCAGAACTTGTTCTTTGTCCCGTAGTTCAGTTATGCCTGGCCTCAAGGGAACATGCAGCCATGCTCCTCGTGCTGTTAACTTTCCATGGGAATGTAAGAATGTGCCTTGCAGTGCTGGCTATGTATAGTTGTGTGCAGGGTTTTGTTTGGCTTTTAAAAATTTCTTACATCTAAATTCCTGTGGGTTGTGCAGGAATTTGGACTAAATATAGATTGCACTTCTGAGGAAGAGTGTTAAATTGTGTGATGCTGCAGTTAAGAATTGGACATAAATGTTTTGCATTGCAGTGACAAGAGCTATACAGCCATTTAAGTTCAGTCCTTTATGTTTGTTAACAAATACTTCTGTTCAAGGATAGGTATGTATGAAATGAAGGGAAGTATTTAGTCATCTGCATAAAATAAATGACTATGAAGTTCTCAGATACCCGAGATGTGAAAACATAGATTGTATTTGTTTGTTTTGTTTATTTGTTCCACATTGGGTGAGACAGGACTGGGATTGGCAGAATCCTTTCTTTGGTATTTGATTTTATGAGTCAAAATTTGGCTATTTGCTTTTTACTTTTTTTACCCTTGGGATTGTATGTGTATGACCTCTTATCTAGAACTGAAAATTCTGTAATAGCATATCATAGACTAAGTGCTGTACCAGTTACTAGTGTCCAACTATGAAAGCTTAATGTATTGGCTAGTTTCAAAATTATGTTTAGCAATTAGATTTTTAGAAATACAGTTGGCTAAATTAGCAGCGTAATTGTGCGTTGCCTACTGCTGTCCAGAGACATTATTCCAAAGTTGTGAAAAATATATGCAAATTGACTGAGCACTTATTTGCCTTAAATAAGGAAATTAAGAAGCAGAAGAAAACATAATTCAAACAAGACATGCTAGTTACTTCTGTATATCTTACATACAGGTTTCTCGAAGTCCATACTTTAAAGGTTATGGCCTTGATGAACAATGTACCTACTTCCCAAATTTGTCCACTTTCATTTAGGTTTCTATTAATAATGGCATAGGTTTCAATAGAGGGGAACAGAGAAGTCTGTTGGAATCATGTTATATAGCATCCAGTGTGTCTATTTTTTTCTTAAATAGTTCCTTTATTTGGAGTTACAGAGTTAATTTCCATTAGTTGTGTTCAGCACATGACCTTGCAGTGTTATATGTAAACAGTATCATAGTTTGTGTTGAATGGATGAACTGGGAAGTTATTGTATGAAGTGTTGAAAGTACAGTTACTCGATGTCTGCACACCAACAATGCAATAGAAGCCCTTGCTTTCCCATTCCAAGCAGAGAAAATAATAAGAGATAAATCTTTATAGTAGTAAGAATTTTCATTTGAGTTTTGTGGTTGGCTGGTGCTTTGTTGTGGTTGGGGTTTTTTTGGGTGGGGTGGGGGATTTTTTGGCTTCTTTTTTTTTGAGGGGGAGGTGCCTTGATTACTTTTCTATTAAATACATGATTTTTAAGCAATATTGACACCAGGCTCTGATGTTTTGGTACCAAAATTAACTTATTTTTCCAGGTCACTAACTTTTAAATTTAGTCTTTGTCAGGCACATGTTCTGAAACTCTTTATTAGCATGCAGAGTGCTTTAGTATAAGAGTCCACAAAGTAGGCAAATATGTGCTCAAACCAAATTTCTATAACTTTGGCAATCAATACAATTATATAATCATCTGCCTTATCTAATATTAAAGTCACAGCTACAGAGCTGTATTGGCGTATTTCTTTGCTAATATATTAATGTTATGCTATCTAATAACAAAATAATCTCCGTATACAAACAGTTTTAAAAATACAGGGTGCAATCTTGTAGCAGAAAGAATGGCTTATAGTTACTTGGCAGTTGGAACAATTGCCAGTCCACTCTTGAACTTCCCGTCTGAGGGAATAAAATACAACCTTCTGTTTTTTAGAATTCTTGCCCTCTGGAGTAAGAAAAATGATAGCAGATGAATTGGTGTTCTAAGTTATATTATTGTGCAACTGAACTAAAATACAACTTTTTGTTTATTTTCATTTGCTACTGATTTTACTTTCCAACTGAAAAATTGATCTAGGACTTAAGCAACTAAAATGGTTGTGCATAGTCATATATTGTCTGTTAGTTCAGAATCTACTGAAATATCAAATTTATACCCTGAAGAGACTTTTTGTTTTATAAAGCAGAAAGTAACTTGCAATCCTGGAGGACCTCCAATTCTCCTTTGAAAATCAGTTTCTTCACTAAATGAACAGGAATAGCACTTTTTGAAAATGTTCTTGCTTTAACTCAGATGGCAGGGATTTGAAATTTGGGAGAGAAGAAGCCAACAAAGCAGATTAAATAGACTCCTAAGTTTAGCTTTGAAGTACTGCTCTATTAAGTCATGTAGTTTGGATGAAATTAAGTATGATTCTTCTATATATGAGAAGGGAAGTGTTTTAAAAGCATATGGTAGTATCGAATGCTGTATTAAGACTTCTTCATAACACTTTAAAAAAAAGTTAATACTGTCCTTCCTTTCAGAGGAAGAGAGATCTGCTTGAGATTTTGCCGTCTCAGCATTGAGAAAAAGTCATGGTATGGAGAAAATTCTTCAGCTTTTATATGAAAATTCACATGCTTTGGGAAGATTTTTTCTTAGATTGTTTCTAAATGAACCGACAAACCCAAAATAGGTATCAGTTCCTAACCCATTTTTACCAACTGCATTCTTGTGTTAATGCTCTTAAATACCATTTTATGAATTTTTAAAATACCCTGACAATTCTGAAGTAGGTGCCTCTTTTATGATGTGATTTATATTCTAGGGATATCTGTTGCTGGAAAATAAAACATTTGAAGAAAAACTAATGAACCATTCTCCTGTTTTATACAGATGGGATTAGATATGCTCTGATTTGTCTGGAAAATAATAAACAGCCAAGTAGTTTGAAAATACAGCCTACTTGCAGTGCCACCCTGTGGCTTTCTTTTTTTACGACTTCTGTTTAAAGCAACCAGTTTCTGTTGCCTCATCTGCAGCGGGAAAGTTGCTTGTGTACTTATAAAATGTCTGTGCTTCTGGCTGCAGGCCTGGTCTAACTAGGATAGTACAGCACACTTTTTTGCCTATCTTTAGCATTATTTGTCCCTGCTGAAACCTGCTTAGATGAAGAACCAGAAAGAGAATTTCTGAGCAATACCAGTTCATTCACCTACTACATCAAAGCACTAAGTGGTGCGTGGTTTGGTCTTTGAAAAGGAAAGATCACACTGGAACTAGAAAGCAAAATGTGTCACTTCTCAGCAATAACTTGTAGGACTATGATAATTGGTCTCATCTGTTCCAGCAATGTTATATATGCAAATATTTTATTTCCAGGTAGTCAGTTTTCTAGGCAGATGGTTTAACTTTAAAATTAGATTGTCTAGGTAGACACAACATTGCTTATGGAGATAGTTGATTTTATTTTGTATTCGGGACATCTGCATTTTTGTTGATTTAAACTTAAGGAAGGATGTCAGAGAGACTTTGTTTTTAAAAACAGCACTATGCTTTGAGGTAGTAGTTCTTTGCCTTGGACCATTTTACAGAGTTGCTCAAATCTTGGTGGGATAAGTACCTGAATGTTTGAGACTGGTTTTCATGTGTAGGAAGTAATATAATGAGGAAGATATTTCACAGTAAGCAAGCACATAAGAAGGAACTTCTCAGCGCTGCACCTGCTTGGCATGTCTTGGAGAGGAGTACCTTTTCTTCCTCACAGCCAGCCTGGTTTTAGTAATGTCTCTGAATGAAAGTCAGGGTTTCACCTGTCTGTATTTTCTTACTGCCATTCTGTCAGGGAACAACCGAACAGCCCGTTCTGCCCAGGCGGGGGCTGTAACATCCCCGCTCAGTGCAGGCCTCAGCAGCAGTTTCCTGGGCCCCCCGCCATGGCCCAGCACCCCAAAAGCTGGCCTGCCGATCCCTAGGCCCTAGTGTTTGGATACGTATTTGAGTCAGTGCTTTTAATGTTGTAGGAGTTTTTATTGTAATACTCTGAACATGCTTTCAGTATTTCCTGGCTGCAAAAGTATTTATTTTAATGGAAGTCACTTCCCACGTGTGCATTGCTGTGCCGCGGGCCTGATGGCGCTGCCCCGGTTTTGCGGCCCCAGAGCCGCTCACGCTGTGCGGAGGCAGGGCGAGTGACTAAGGGGACAAAGCAAGCCTGGGCTGGCAAAGCCTCGCCATGCCTTACTGAGACACCTCTGGGCTTCAGTGTCTCCACTGGCTTTGTATTTTTCAGGAACAGAATGAAAAATGTGAGAGCATGGTAGGTATCAAGCTGTATACTTCGTGTGTCTAAGCTTTCTCTGATAAGCAGGTGCTTACATTTACATTTGTCTCCTAATTACAAAAGTTATACTTGGTCTTTTCTGGAAAGTGGAAGTTTCTTTTTCCAAATTAACCTACTTTGCATGTAAATTTTAAGTAGAGCTGTATGAATGTGGGGTCTGAGTTCTTGCAGAATCTTAAAACCAGCAGTGGAAATGTCTGATCTTATAGTCCGTACTTGTACTGTTTGTTGGAAAGTTTTGTAGTACATTGGATAGTCTTAAATAGTGAGAAATAAAAATGCAGTTTCCTTTTTCCAATGCTGGCAGGAGGATTCCATTCTTTGTCAAGAAGGGCTGTGCTTCTTTTTATTTATAATATTTATTATAAATGCAGTGTGTATCTAAGCAAAATGATGAACAAAATGCTTACGAGTAAACAGTTAAAAACTGTACTTTATTTTTGTGTAACAGTTTTGACTGCTATAATACTTGCAGTTAAATACATGTTTTGGTAAATCTGGATTTCTGGGAACAACCAAAGGTAGAAGTGGATGTGAGGGAAAGGCACAGAGAAGTTTTTGATTACTTGTCTTTATTTAGGAAGCTTGTTTGCTTTTCCTACTGCACATCAGGCTTAGCAGTAGTAGGGATGTGTAAACTAAAGTGTCTGTGATTTAAGGTGGTTATTGCAGAAATCCTTCAGGCTGCTATAAATTGCAATGGAAGGAACAAGTTAATTGAATTTGGGTTTTGTTTTAAAAATGACTCAAGTATAAGTCATGGAGAATTCTTCTACTTCTTAAAACAGAAGACAGAATATGGAAATGTACACACAAATGTATGTTCTTCTGTATCACAGGTCCTGACTTGAGTCCTTCCTGTATTAGAATTTTGCCTGGCACAGTGTCTCCTTCAATACCATAGATAACAAAAGGACTGTAATTTTATTTTAAGAAAATAAATTTCAAAACCTGTATACTGTGTATCGAATTCTTGTAAGTCCTTCAGCATTTTGAATTTAAAAAAACCTGTTAGTGTCTCTGGCACATTTTACTGGGAAAGAAAATCACCGCTCCCTGTTGTGAAAGTGAAATTCATGACTGTGCTGTAAGCTCTGCCATATCCTGTTGATAAGAACTTTTGTTTATATCTTTCTTTAAAATAAAATTTAGAAAATTGTCACAAGAGCTCACCTGTAAAACTTTCTGGTTGTCAACCTTTATGAAAAGATGCATTTTGGTTTGTACAAACTGCTGACAAGGGGCAGGGAAAACAGAAAAAAACCCAGAGGAAAAAAAGCAGGTTTGATACATGCTGTTTCTTCAGTTCTGGAATATGCTGTGTCTAACTTGGACTGTTTGATGTTTTATAGGAAAAAATATTGCCAGAAATAGGCAAACAGTTACCGTAAGTGACTTTCTGTTGAGGGCTTGCAATGTTTACAGGGCTACAGTAAAACACTGAGTCATAAAAACTTGTGTATTGTATTCTTAAGTTTAAAAGTAGATAATACAGATAAAGCAGAACAAATGTTCTGTGACTGTAACCATAATAATATAATGCTTTTCTAGCAGCACATCATGAGAAGACTCCTAGAAACATCTGTGAACTTGTATGATGTGAGGCCTGTTACTGCATGAGTAAATACATTCCTTTTTGTCTCTCTCTCTCTTTTTTTTTTTTTGGGTCCAGCAGAACTTGGCTTCATTGAATTGTGCTGTTGGAATTTCTTCTTTCCTCTTGCTTTTGTCTTTCATTCATTTTGTTCTTTGTAGGATTTTTTCATTTGATAGAATTTCAGTGTTTGTAGTCCCCACAAATGGAAGTGTTTGAATATTTGTATCACCTACTCTTTTAATCTTTTCTGAGTAGGTAGAAAATCAAGCTGATGGTCCAGTTATGTGAATAGCTTTTAAGAACTTGGGATTTATTAACATACAAAATTTTCTTAAGCATTTTTGTACCATTGCACAGAGCACACAGTCTGCGCAAGCAGTATAGCACCGTGTGATGAGCTGTGCACCCCATGCAATGAGGGCAGGTTATGGAGCAGATTATCTAGAGTGATATCATGGGGCATGTACAGGACAGCCAGGGCATCAGTCCCAGCCAGCGTGGTTTTGGCAAAGGCAGGTTCTGCTTGACCAGCCTATTGTACTCCTATGACTAGGTCTAGTGGATGTTGCCTGCCTGGGCCTTAGTAAAGCCTTTGACACCATTTCCCAGAGCATTCTGCTGGAGAATCTGTGGCTGCTCATGGCTTGGATGGGCGTACTCTGTGCTGGGTCAAAATTTTACATGTAATAGAGGTTGAATGCACTTGCACTTCTGAATATTAATTTAGAATTAGGGTTTGAAGCAGAGAAAACCAAATGAGCCTTTTGAAATTTTTTTTGGTACAACTAACATTTTCGTCATGCTAACCTGTTGCATTTGATATTCTTTGAGATATTTAATGGTATTAGATATAATGGTATGTAATGGTACCATCTCATCTCTGCTTTTTCTAGAATAAAGTCTGTATTTTGGAAGGTATGTTTCCTTATCTTTTATGGTTTTGGCTTTGTTGATTTGAGTTTTCTTTTTCAGAATTATAGAATTCCCAAACATGACTGGCTGCCCCTTCCAGAAGCTGGTGTGGTACACTCCCAGTTTAGTTCTCTCTGTGATACCGATTCCAAAGATAGATGCTTATCTGAATTAAGGAGGTTATGTGTGTGTGTATTAAGTAAGAAAGAACACTGTAGTGTTCTTCCTCATTCCTGTCTTGCAGGTAGCAGGGAACTTGAGGCATGTTCCTTCCCACGTGCCATCTTTGTAACTGTGGACATTTGCTCCTCAGATGACTTCTCATCCCTCAGAATGAAGACCCTCTTATAAATCAGTTTCAGCTTCTGTAAAACAAACTCTCATCTGAATTGTTTGATGTCATTATTAAAAAGGGGAGGACTTTCCATACAGATTTTAGTATTTATTCTTGTAAAATTCACTGTGTAATTTTTCCATTGTCTTGTGTTTACTTCACTTAGAGGAAGTACCCGAAACTTGCATGACAAAGTTTGTAACAGTAGTATAATATTAAATTTTGTTGGGTTTTTTTGTTCTTTTTTCTTTTTATTATCTGATAAGCACAGAAACTGAAAACATAAAGAGAACAGTATCAGATCAACTATTCTGAAGAATGAAGTGTGGGGAGTGCTGGATGAAGCAAACACAAGGTGTCCTTGCTTCACAAACTGCTGTTTAGCATTGAAACATGGCAATTATTTTTAATGTTTTGTTTTGTAAGGAGAAGAGCGAGTGTTACTGCACTTGACCAGAGGTACAGGTTTTTAAAAACCGCATTATACTGTGTGTAAATATTCAGAACAAGAAACTTGTTTAACTTATTCAAGCTACATCTAAATTTCTTACTGCAACAGTGCCATAAAAAGATCCGTCACAGTACAGACTGTTCTGTCAAGGAATGGATATGACTATGGAAACTTGTGTGTGAAACTGGATCTGAAAGTTTCTGAATTAAAATATGGGATTTTCCGGGAGAAAGATATTGCAGGAACTTTTTTTAAAATTTTTTTTTATTAGCTTTCTAGGCCTCTGAGAGTGATTTTAAGTAAGCACTGCAGCTCTGTTTGGAACTGGAGTTCTCAGATCTCTAAAAACACTGGGATTTTTTCAGATTGGTTCTGGGTATATTTGACTGTTGAATCCAGTAGTGACATTTGGTGTTCCAGAAAGTCTTTGCAGTGCATGGCTCCTGCTTCTGCTGGTTAAGGAAGATAATACTGTGTCAGTTCTCCTTAATGTCAAAATAGATTATGAAGAAATGGGAAATGCATAATCTTTCAGAGTAGTCATAATAATGTGTTTGTTAGAGAATCCAAATTCTCTTTCCCTGCTGTCCTGTCTTAAGTGAGCTTGCTGGGCTTAAAAGATATTTTTAGCATGACAACTTTTAAGTATTTGGATACTGTTTCTTTTTAACTATGTAACTTCAGTCACAAGTCAAGTTTTCCACATTATGTTGCTTTCATGATGGTTTGGCAGTGGTTATCCTCTTTTGAAGCTCTAGCGCTTCAAAGAGTTGTATGGTTCTTTCCATTTGAGCTTGGTAACAAGGGTGTCACATTTTCTCAATGCGGTTTTTGGGTGATGGCAGTTAAAAAAGAAAAAAAATCAACAGCAGCACTCAATAATATTTTGGGACTTAGTTCTGCCAAGCCACCAGCTTCCTTGTTCCATCGCACCGCGTGTGGGTGTGGGTTACCTGGGGCTGTGGCTGCACCGCCCGGCAAAGGCACGGCCGGGCCAGGCTGCGGCTCTGGCTGCAGCCGTAGCCTTACAGCGTGAGGAGCTCGGTAATGAGGGCGCAGTGTCATCAGTTAGTAACTCGTGTGTGGTTACGAAAATCCAGAGGGTTTTTAGCGCTGAATTCTACATCTTTCACTACTATTTTATCATATTGTTTAACAGCACAACTTACAGCTGACAGCAGCTTAACTTGTGGAAATAACCTAAGTGCAATATTTGTGGCGATTCTGGTTTGTTTTTTTTTTCTCTTTCTGTATCAGAGATTTAGGGATATCTCATTATGCTGTTAACCATATGTCGTATTTCAAGCTTTGGTAGATGATTATAAACTGGGATTTTAAAAAAGTAATTATTTGAGCATTAATCAATGATCTTGGGATAACATTATAGCAATAGATCTGTTGTTGATCCAGGCTTTTCTGTAGAGTGTGTTTGGTGTAATGTGTATTGGCAGAATTCTCTAAGTTGGTATCTCCAAAATAAAAACAAGCTGAAAGTTCCCAGAGGCAGCTGAATTAGGCCTGTTCATGGCTTTCCTGCCCACATGCTCTGCTAAATAAAATAATACAGTTGTTTCACAAACCAAAGGAGGGTTATAAAGGTAGCTTTACTGTGACATTGAGTCTGTCTTGAGAGCTTTCCCAGATATATGAATATAGTAATTATATGATTAAACAATAAGGAAACTTTTTGGGTTGTGCACTTCCTCAGGCTATTAACCTAACCACTAATTAACCAACAGGAAATTCCAGACCTGAAAGTTTCATTATTGCTATACTGAACTGTGAAAATATAAGTGTGTTAATGAGGATTTCATTATAGCCATCTGTAACTTGTTTTTAAATTGTGTCAAGGCAGGAAAAATATAATATACCATCTGTTACCTAGCTGTATCAAATTGACATGAAGAATATTGGAAAAAAATCTCCCACTTTACAACCCCAGTTGTCTGTTATTTCTTATCTTTTATACCTGGCAACCATTAGTCCCATGTCAGTATTACCCTACCACAGTGTAGTAATGTGTCATTTACCTCTTAAACGCTGTAATTGGTTTACTTTGACATTTCTGTAT
>VZTX01010667.1:69447-147399 GCA_013400915.1 Pardalotus punctatus | reverse complement strand
GCCGCTCCCGGGCCAGGCCCCGCCCCGGCCCGCGCGGCCAATCGCGCTCGCGCCTCGCCCGGAGGCGCGCATGTGCCGGACTCCGCCAATGCGAGGGCGCGCAGCTCCCGCGAGTGCACACCTCACCTGCCAGCAGCCAATCAGAACGCCGGGCCGGCTCCCGTGCGCATCGCGCTCTCGTCGTTGCCGATGTGGTGACGTCGTCACCCGGCGCCGCTCGGGGCTCGGTGCGGCGAGGAAACGGGGGGAGAGAGCGGAGCNTACCGGCCATGGGTACCGGCCATGGGTACCGGCCATGGGGTGCGGGACCACGGCAGGGTGCTGGTGGTCCCGGGTACTGAGCGCGGCTCTGCACGAGAGCAGGACGGACCGTCCGCACCGCCTGGCGGGCGGGGACGCGCCCGTGCCGGACACCCCGGTGTGCCCTCTCCGTAGTGTCGGGCCCTCACTGACCGACGCCGCTGCCGAATGGGGTCACCCCCAGCGCCTTCCCAGCGTGTGGGAAGTGAGAAGCTGAAGTTGATGAATTTCGGCGAGCCCGTGTCCCGCCGTCCCCCACGGCCCGTCCCCGTTCTCACACCAGCACCGTGTACGGCTCCGCCTGTCTCGGTACCGTCGCTGCCCTGGCGGAACCGCTGGTGGCGAGTGCTGCCAGCACCACGGCTCTGCCGCTGCTGGCCACCTCCTCTGCCCTGCAGGGGAAAGCTAAAATTCTCTTTTGCAATCTGTTTCAAGCAAAACCCTTTACCAGCGGATCCCTGTTACCTCTGGACTGCCTCTGTATTGCCACGCAAATGAAACCACACCAGATCCGTAGCAGACTCCGTTACCGCGACCAATGACGCCCTCTTGTGAGACCATTTCTTTTAGCCTCCATCGCAGTCACAAGAAGGATGCCAGAAATTAATAACGACCTGACAAACAAGGAAGAACAAGGCTTGGTCATGCTGGGGCTTCGACCATCAGTTGTCATTAAAAAATACAAAATGAAAGGAGTCTGCTCGTCTGAGAGCTTAGAGGCATTGAAAGAAGGCTGAGATCAGCCCCAAAAGCAGAATATTCAGTGGAGCCATTCTAGGCTGTGAGGAACCTGGAACACTGGTCCTGGAGGAGAGCAATTCCAGTGGTACCTCAGTGGTGCACAGGGCCAGTGACACCGGCCAGTGCAGGACAGTGTGTGGCAGGGACACTTTCTACCGTGGCTCTTGGTTGGGGGACAGGAGGATGGGACCACCCAAGGCATGTTCTGTGTGTTGAGTTTGCCAGGAACCAGAACCAATGAGGCATTTATACAAAGGAGAGCAGAAATCCAGATAAAATTCAGTGTTGCCAAACACTCCTCCCCCACACAAATGTCTGTAACGAAAAACCCTTGGTTGGCTCTTCCAATGGACACTTGTTTCCATGGAAGTCCTTGAATGGTGGCAGATGGGAATTGTCACACAGACTGGGGCCTGCACTGACTCTGGCCATGAGGCACAGCAGTGCTCAGGGCTGTGCAGGGGCACAGTGGGGGGGGGGGGGCTGTAAATCTCTGTTTCCCCAAGCATTCAGGATTTTCCTTTATTTGGTTTTCTAAAACGCTGGCAGTGTGCAGTCCCTGCTGCTGCTCCTTCCCCATATGGACAACATTTGTCTCATGTTTGCTCCGCCAGCTGCACTGTGTGCTCGGCCCAAACCCTCTGTTTATAGCTGCATCTTGCCACACACGACAGCAGCACCAAGTAGCCACATCCTGCTGACTCCAGACCCGGCTCAGACAAACCACTTGAGCCCAGCCTGTGCAGCTTCACCACAGCCCCACTGGAGGAGGGAATGCTTCCCCAGGAACTGCTCCTCGTGGCAGGGCTCCAGCCCTGTGGCCAGTGGCTCCTGGCTGCTCTCAGAGGCTGAGCATGCCCAGGTCCTGCAGCCCCAATGCAGGTTTGTGTGTTTAGTTTCATGTCTCCAACACTTCCCCCAAGTACAAGGGCACCTTTCACACGGGGACAGAAGGAAGATTTAACTCATCAAGTTCCAGCTGGCATTGGTACAGGCAGATTCTCTCATCCCTTTAGCACTGGGTTCTCCCACCAGAGGGCTGGAGCTGGACAACCCTCAGAGCTCCTCCAGCCCTGCATGTCCTTTTGCTTCTGACTACAAGAGAGACACGAGCAACTACTGGCACTCCCAGCACCTGTTAGGAAAAGGAAAAGCAATTTCCTGAGCACTGGGAACAGGAACACTACACTGCCCAAAAAGGAGAGGAAGATTCCAGAGGGAGCTGAGGAGAGCTGCCAGCCAACAAACACCCCTCCCCAACATCCTTCCAGATCAAGACACTGAGGCACTGAGAGAACTCATGCTTTAATAGACACTGAAATCACAAAGAAGAAAGGCCAAATGCCTTAGCAATTTCAATAAAAATATGAAAATCTTTTTACATGGTAAATTTCATAATATAAAAAGTTTAATGCTGTCTGGAAACAGTTTTAATTTACAAAGAAAGTCCATAGAGGCCAAACATGGCTAACACTGCACATAAGGAGAGCGAGTGCTGAAGGGCCGCTGCTGGGAAGCCTCTGCTGACCATCCTCTCTGGGTCACTGTCTCCAGTGCTCTTCTGAAGGGGTTCTGCAGCTGAGGGGACAAGTGTCCACACACATGTGCAGCCCTTCTGGGCAACACGGCAATGCAATGAACCCGAAACTGCTCAAACCCATTATCACCATCCAGCTGAAACTACCAGTGCTTCCTAACAGATTCACAGACACCTCTGTGCCCCTGGATCTGTTCTGCAACTTGGACGAGATGTTCAAAGAAAGAGCTTGCCCTAATGAAAGAAAATATGGCCTAGAGTGATATGTGTGGGTGTAGCAACCCCTCAATGCTTTTTCCTTGTTTCAGTAAGGTATGATTAAAGAGAAGGAAAACCAGTATCAGGCCAGAGGTACAGGCTAACCAACAAAATCAAATTAAACTAGATTTTGATCACAGGGGTTGTTTACTGTTCCCATTTAGTTGGAGCTAAAGACAGTCAATTAAAAAGTCTGAAATCTCACACAGTAAAACGTACAGGGAAAAACCAAAACATTCTATGGCCTTGGGGAATGGTTGCATGTGGCAGGTTTTATGTGAAAGTGGTTAATACCTAATTGTTATTGCTCACTGTATTACGCAGTGTTGTCACTTGTACCATGCACAAATACAACAACGACAAATGCATTAAACCCACAGAAGGAATTCTAACAGCAAATGGAGAACAAGTGATTTTCATTTCCTGAATTTCTCCACATATTGGGCAAACCTGATAAAACTCTTTTTTCCTCACAAAGGGGTTGTTTCTCATTCAGGAGGTGGAAGAGTGAGGGACAAGGTGTGCAGTGCCTCCCAGCCACGAGTAAGCATGCATTTCATGGCTCCCGGCAAGCCAATGGAAGTGACCTGTGCCAAGTCAACCGAGACCTATTTCCCAAAAGACTTGTTCTAGTGACACTCACCTTCCATATTTATACAACATCAAATTCCCAAATACTGAACTTTCTCTACATCTGAACCCTTCCCTGCTTCTAATGCTCCCCCCTCCTTAAAAACAACAACAGAAGAACCACTCCCCCACACCCCCCACCCCAATTTAGCTCTGTCTGAAAGCTTTAAGCCAGCATGAAACCTGCTGGAGCACAGAAATGGGTTGTAACAAAATGGCAGCATAGAATTTTTACAGGTAAAAAGATCCTTTAGTTATGAAGTAAACTACAACAAAGAGGCTTATTTCTGGCATGTTATGCAGCACTACAGGGAGTATTTGCTGTTGCTATAAACAAAAAGCTGCCCACTTCCATCCTGGGTGTTCCTGGGATGTCGTTTCAAAACGTTTATGCTGGTTAGAAACAGAGCAGGTCACATGAAGTCTCTCAGCAGTCCTGTGACCACAGCAAGTGGCATGATCAACAGCATCACTGTCTCCACAAGGGGCAGATGCTGTGCTGACTCATTTTGGCCCACTATTCTAATTTTTCCTGCCAAATAACACGAAAGTGATGTTTAGCACCAAACCATCACAGGTAGATGTCATGTACAGACAAATAATTTGCATCATAATGAGTTGAACAGATTGACTCAACTGTTCTGCTACATTGTGTATGAGTAAGTGAGTAACTACTCCTTCTCCCTGCACTGAAAACTTTGGTGATTCCCCCTCCCTTGTTAGCTGGCTGTAACAACCCAGCCCAGCATCCTTTGCCTTTAGTGCTTGTGTTCATTCCTTGCGATGATACAAAGGAAAACATTCTCCCAAAACCAGCAGATTCCAGAATATTCTCACAGCTAGCATCTGATTATGCCCTGTGAGTAAGCTGAGCCTAAGCAATTTCATGTTTCTGTATCAGAACTGAATTCTCTGCCCTGCTATCAGGCTTTCCTCCAAGATCCCTAAGAAAATCACAAATTATCAGATCCACGTTGACAACAAGAGCATCCAGCCACGCTAAGTACAACAATTCTCTGCCTCAGCAACGTACCTCTGGTACGTCCACAGAGCCACCTGCACTCTCCATTCAGGGAGTCAGCTGCAAGACTGGAAGTTGACTTAAGATCCAGCTAAAAACTCAGGGCCTTATGAATTCAGCCTCACAACACCTCTGTGAGGTAGGTAGGTAAGTATTACTATCCCCATTTAGAAGGGAAAGGGAAGACGAGGCACGGAGAGGTGAAGTGATTAGCCTTCAGTCACTCAGCCAGTTCTGGGAGTGCAGAATAGACACCAAAAGCCTTGGTAATCCAGTGCTCTGACTTCATAGCCCATGGCCTGTGAATACCTTGCGTGGATCTGAGCTCACGTGGCGGGGTTGATGCTGCCGCATGCCCACGGCTTCAGTGCATGTAAATGATCACTGGGATCCTGATCACATCACTGCATTCCAGAGCCACTTAGAAATGATCTCCAACCTGACCCCTAATGCCAAAACCCCACCTAGCCTAGGGAAGCTGACTGTACACATCACCCTGGGGTACTCTTGGTCCCCTTTCCTCCACATGTCAGAGGGCACTCAGGTTCTGCATCCAGCCCCTCCGCCTGCTGCCTCACGTTCCAGCTCCAACTGCACCAAGAGCTGCTTACACTGGTACACCTGCTCCACAGGAAACTTGTTTCCACACCTGCTCCAAAGGAAACCTGCTTCCACTGCAGGGAAAAGATTCACAGACCTGCCTGCACTGAGCCATGGCAATGATTTAGCAGGATCAAGGAGGGATTTTTTTGGTCAGGTGACATGTGAATCACACACATTGATGTCACATTCTTGCCTGCCATGGAACTGCAAAATAATGTTCTGAGCTGCAGCATCTGTAATCCTTTTCTGTGCTCACTGAGCAGAGACTAACTATTGCCCAAATACTTGCCAGGATAAAAAGTTCACCTTCACAATGTGGTCCGAGAGACCAGAGCACTCAATAAAACCAGAACTTGTCTCTCTGACACACACTCACTACCTTACACTCAGGCTCCCCTGGTTTGTTAGGCCCCAAACATTTCCTTTGAGCAGACCAACCAGCAAAGTCTCATCTGTGGGGTTCCCCTCCAGAAAAGTTACCTGAGATGCAGATTTTAGAACGGGGCACCTCTCTCCTCTTGTCTTTGTTTCACCAGCCTCTAAATGATGCAAGAGAACTGCCAGACCCTGCTGCTATGAAGTTCTACTGACAGCAGTTTCTGGTTTGGCCAAACCTGGCAGAGGTGTCTAGAGGCATATGATCTTCTCCTCTGTCAGCCTTTGAAAGCAGTCGAGTAAATGGCTCAACCTTCTCCAGGCAGAAACTTGTACATATGTTCTTTGTGGTATACAGGAACATTCTGCCTCCTCTCCCTTTCCTCTCCAACCCCTGATATGTGTAATTTCTGTACAAAAAGCCAGCTGTAAAACTTCTGGTCAAGAAATACAAGGAGGTGGCTTAAAAGCCAGTATTTAATGAACAGACAACCAGATGCTTAGCACCTGCTGCTGCAAATACTGAACACTACAAAGAACCTGTTATCAGGTGAGTCTGGCCAAGGTCTTGATAAGGGAAACAAAAACCCATGTGTGTGAGGCCGTGTGCCCCCACAGTGACAGCAGGCCAGCCTGTCCCATCCCTGGGCACTGCCAGCTGAGGGCATGACCACGGCTGCTTAAGTACTGGTTCTGTTTTGGTAAAGGCAAGTGGGCAGAAGCAAATACTTTAACAAGACTGTAAGCCATCAGCTGGTACTTGGGACATTTCAACATTTGGAGGAAGGGAAAAATCTTCCCGGTGACAAAAATTTATACCCATTCCCAGCTGGCAGCCTCAGGGGATGCACGGCTCCCAGAGTGTTGCCAGGTGAGGAATGAGCTGATGTCACGACATTTGTGGTTTCAGGGCATCTGTGTCCATTTGGAGGGATCTTCTGTGGTGAAGCAGCAAGGTGTTGCCCAATAGACAGGTCCTTCAGTTCCAGCTTCTCTGCACTTTCTTCTTTGCTGTGCCGTGGAGATAAATTGAGCAAGCTGAGGACATCTTTCTTAGAAGTCATTGTTCCAGGAGCTCCTCGGAGAATCTTTATTGGGCCAGTGGAGTGGTGGGGAGTGCTTTGCCAGAACATCTTTAAGTTGTGAATTGCTTGCACTTTTTCATCAATGGCAGCCAGTTTTAATTTGTCTATGTCTGGGGCATCAGCTGGGCTTGAGCGAGCAGAACCAGCTGAGGAGTAAGAAAGAGCGGGAGATGGAGTGCTGCCACCAGGAGACTGATGCCCTGAGCTCGGAGAGATATTTCTGGGTGATTTAGAAATATGAGCGCTATAAGGAGAGCTGGGATACTTGAGTTTAAAGGGAGGCTGCTCACTTAGGGACCCATGTGAATCACAGCCTGGAGACGGCTGCCCACTGTACTGGCCCGTGCCTTCTCTGTTTGACATCTCCGATGTTGTGGGGCTGTTATAGCCAGAGCTCACCTTCTGAAGGGATGAACTCCTCGTTGGAGGCTTTGGTTTAATCGCAAGAGGTGAAGACTGATTCCTCTGGCTGGAGCTGACTGGCCGGCTGAAGGCGCTGGTCTCCGAGGAGCGGAACGCAGACATGCCGGCCGGGCTGGGAGCCCCATCTTCCGAACTGGTGCTCTTGCTTATCTGGCTGCTGCTCCTCTGAAGACGTTCAACAGCAATGAGGTGACTCTGAGTTTCCTCCAGAATCTTTTGGGCCAACTCTTGTGGATCAAGCTTTGGATTACTGTCCTCCTGGGATTTGACGGTGCTGTCAGTCTCAGTACTAGACTGGTCAGATTCCCCAGTATCAGAACTCGCAAGTTTCCCAACTTTTTGGAAAGGTGAATTGGGGCTGGGGATGAGAGTCATTTTAACAGGAGAATTTGGAGTACTTATGCTGCCTTTGGAGTTAACGGACACTTTAATGCCTCCATTCTGACTAGTTTTGGGCTGCTTGTGATCAGGGGAAAATCTCGGTTTTATGTTTTCTTGGTAACTGGCCAAAGGCTCATTGCTGATTATAGAGAAACCTTCATACTCTTCCTCATCTTTGCTGGCTGCAGTGGCTTGTGGTGACAGCTGGCTCTGAGCTGCAGACCTGTGTGGATAGATATTCTTGGGCCTCTCATAATCCTGGCGTCCTCTGTGTCCTGCCCCATCCAGCATGTTCTCTGGCTTGGAAACAAAGCTCATGGAAGAAGCAATGGAGCTCAGGCTGTACACAGAAATGGCATCGGAGGCAATGCTGTCTGGACAGGTAGGAGAGAATGGAGGGTTTTGGTACTGGGGTACAGGGTTGGAAACAGACTGAGCAGAAGCCAGTGACTCCAGTGATGAGGAACTGTCCAGGCTAAGGCGCTTGGGCAGCTCTGTAGAATCTAAAAAAGAAAAGAGAATAGTATGTACAAACATGACCTCTGCAAAGGTGAGTGTGAGATTTCAGCAGAAACCATTCTGATCAAATCATCAGATGACACAAGAGCAAAAACTACTCTAAGCAGCTTTACCAAAAAGTGCCAGCAAGGATTGTAGAGCAAAGTGCATGGTCCTCCTGGTAGCTTGTTTCCCAGTTTTCAGAATGACCTCCTCTTGGCCAACTTCACAAAGGTCAAAACCTGTAGTGGGACATGGAACAGAAAATCACAGCTCACAGAAAGACAGTCTGTCTCAAATAAGAATAATCTCATTTATAACACAGGCAGAACAGAGAGGTATGACAGGCTGCAGCACCCTTGGAAGGTTGACTTCACCTCTCATATGCAGTTTGTTGTCTGTTATTTATTACTGTTTAGCACACCTTCTCCAGGTGTTGGGAGCTTTATGGCACTGCACTGGGAACACACACACTCATCAACAAATTACTCCAGTCAACACTTATTTAGCTGCAAATTATTTGGAGTTGTTGGGGAATGATATACCAAACACATCTTAGGGGACAGTGTCCTACGTGCCAAACCATTTACTATTAATTCCAGGTTTTCTCACAGAAGTGGAGCTGAAGAACACAGACCTTGGAATTTGGCAAATGCAGGCTGGGCTGCAGCAGGCAGACAAATGGGAAGCTGTGAGTCCCACCACTGCTTCAAGCCCACACGTGAGACACCAGCAACGGGTTTAGAGAGACAATGGAAAGAAGCGTTTTCCTACCTAGAGCTGCCAGAAACTCGTGACAGCCAGGCAGCCTCCAGAGCTGGACACTGATGGAGACCTGGATGGGTGCAGAGGGGAAATCTTGCTCCTTCTCGCCTGCCTGAAGCTGAACCAGGACTTGATGCAGCTGAAGACAGCAATACAGACATTAGCCATTCCTTTCAAGTCACATCACTGCATCTCTTACAGTCACAGATAAGGCAATGCCCTTTCCCTGGACACCCTTTCCCTGGACACCCAGTTCAGCTGCTGCTCCTGAACAGAGCAGTGAGATGGGAAGGTCTGGGAAGAAGGACAGTTCAGGGACAGCAACATCAGACAGACTGGAACAGCAGCAAAGGCAGGGACAGACCAGGGGTGAGGGCTGGGGGGTGGCCAGTGGAAACTGAGCAAGAAGGAAGCACAGCAGGAACATCTGTGAAGGGAAAGAAAGGAAAGAGACACTCTGGGGCTGCTCACAGAAATATACTAAAGCCCATTCCATGACTGAGCCATACTCCTTATGCAAATCCCAAGAAACTCATTAACTGGGCAGAACAAGTCATATGAAACCATGGAAGACTTTCCTAATATCCCCATGGCCTCCAGGAAAGAAGTTTCTCAACTGTGCCCAAGGGACAGGAGTAGCAAGCTAGAAAGAAAATGTGTTTATGAAGATCTGACACAAATTAAGATGCCAGGATCCCGTGTAACTCACCAACACAGCCAGGGCAGAAAGGATGGAAAGCCCATTAATCAGGGACCAGCTAACTTCAGGACCACCCATCTCTCACAACCCACAAAAGCTTACACAGGCCTTTTTCCACAGTAGCTCTGTGGAGCAAATCCCAGGCCTGAGAGCGGGTGCAGACACATTGCAGCACAGGGCATGGGTCTGCAGTGACCCCGGCATTTCACCCTGCACCGCAGTGTCATCCCCGTGCACATCATACTCACCATTCCCACCACATTTCTAACAGCCTTCGGGCAGCAGGTAACAAGAAAGGAAAAGAGGAGAAAAGAACATGGGTTACTCTGTGCTACAAAGTGCCTGTGCTGAGGAGCCTTGCAGGGACACATCCATGTGTGAACCAGCATCCTGACTGCAAGATGCTCTGTCCAGAGAAAGAAGGGAGCAATGGGAACAGCCTGAGCTGTGAATCCAACAGCGTGGGAACAGGCAGCTGGAATCTGGGAGTGCCCAGCTCACGACAGCTCAGACACTTAGCAGGCAGACACTCAGGCCAACCCACACTCTGGCAGGAGGCTGAACATAAAACAGACCTTCTCTTGTTTCCTCTGGGACACAGTGCTGGCACTCAATGCAGCCAGCAATCCCTAACTTTTCTCTGCACATGCAGTAGTACTGAAGTGCTCTCTTTTGTGGCTCCTGCCTTCTCTTTTGCACTCAAAATAAGCATCTTCTATTCTGTGCAGCAGCTCAGGCTCCCACCTTGCTGCTTCACTAATGCCAAAAGTACCTGCTTCCCTGTGATGCCAGTCACCCACCAGGGAAAAACAGTGAGCAGCACCCACTGACTGAAAGGTCTGACATCCTGCTTCTGTCTGAAACAAAGTCTGCTTTCCTCTGGGACACACAGAGCCCCAGCTGTTCACTCCATGAACTGCCGAGAGGCAGGAGAGGAAAAAAGCAATAACCACAAAGGAGGGGAGAGCTGAGCTCAAAACCAACATTTAACAGGATAGACTGGTGCAAAAGGGAATTCTGCCAGGGGTCTGGGCTATGGAAGAACGTTTGCAAACCCGGTGCAATATCCCTGCAAGTATTTACTCTGTGGGGCAGTGAGGAAAGGGTGAGCATGTCTTTTGTTACTTGTGTTCAGCCAGCTGAATGTTTTTCCTTGGGTAATTTAATTATTTGAGGCAGGGCGGCAATCATGAAGCCACCTCATTAGCACTCCAAAGCATTTCGAGCCATGGGAATGCTGTCCTCTCCTCCTCACACCCCTAGGACCTGGCCTCCCTTGGGTGGCCATGAGGGAGATAACCCTGCAGTAAACCACACACATCTCAGGCACTGATGAGAGCCAAGGCAAGAGGCAAAACATCACCAAGGACACTGGTCACCAAGGACATTGGTCACCAAGGACTTTGGTCACCAAGGTCATTGGAAATATCTCTTACTCTGCTGCAGATCCTAATAGGATCCTAACAGGAACCCTTTCCTTGGAGTAGACTCATTCTAGCAGGCTGCCAGAGCCACTCAGTGGGTAACAGAGAAGCTGAGGCTCTTGTCTGGCTTTTTGTGCAGACTCCATGTGACCGAAGAAAGGGCAGCCCGACACCACACAGAGCTCCCCACCACAGTACTGCCTGGAATGCTTCTGCATGGGGAAAGGGGAAAGACAGTGAGATATAGGCCCATTCCCTGTGTGAGTGTGTCCATGTACTAAAGCAAGCAAATGATGAAGAGAAACCTAATTACAGGAGCACTCAGGACAGTAAGAACCATGGAATGGAAAGCAGCCAGGCTGGTGGCGCAGAGAAAGGTCAGGTTAGGCTAGGCATGCTCCAGAGACTGGGGAGAGGGAAGAATGTGAAGGAGGTTGAGGGGAGCAGGGAGAGGTCCCACCACCACAGGTAGCACTGCCCTTCCTCTAAAGACCAGAAATCCTTTCCACGGAGCTGCGAGCATACACAGGAGCAGCACAGGCTCAGTGAGTTTTCTGACAGACCTTGCATTGTCCAAAGTCAGCCATACCCTGGGACTTCAGTAAATACAGTGGACAATGAGCAGCCAGTGTGGGCCCTAGGCAGGGTGGCCAAACAGCAATGAGGGGTCTGTTACTCAATTCCCCCACACTGCAGTAGGGACCATGTTTTCACTTGTCATTGAACAGGGAGTCCCAAGGCCCCACAGCCCTAACCCACCTGCATATTTTCCTTCTGGACATACACTTGTATTCACACAAACAGGCAAATTTAGAATTTCAACCCTCAAGTCTCCTAGCAAGCTCTGGGTCGATACACCAGGGCATCAACCATTCTGTGTACTTCTGAATTTACTGACCTGGGAAGAGCCATTTGGAACCTGGTACTGGAGGAAAACCTCCCAACTCACCCTGTTGATAAGCTGCTCTCCTGTTTCTGAAGCTGTGATAAGTTTACAAAGTGCCTGAAGTGCAGGGTTAGGCAAACCTGAAAAACATCAGCAGAAACATCTGTATCTGTTTCTTGACTGCAAGAAATGCAACAAACCTGAACAGAACACACACTTGGCTAATTCCTAAAACCTCTCCCCCACATCACTGGACAGCTCTGGAAGCAGCAGGAATTTCCAGAAAGCAAAAGGTCTTCCCACTTTGCATCTGATGACAAGTTTCCCGACAGTGAGCTGGGAGAGAGGAACAGTCACATCACACTTACTCGACCCAGCAGCAAATGATTCTCATCTGTGACAAAATTTTCAGTTAACATTTACTTTTGGAACTTCTTCCCAGTCCAATACATTGATTTCACTGACGTAAAACATCCCTGTTTTACATGCTGACATCACAGAAAGGCGGGAAAGGCTGATGTCTGCCTGGTCAGGGCCCACAGCTGCCTCCTCTCACCTAGGAGGGACTGGATGGTGGTGCTGCACTGCTGCAGCCGGTCCCCGGGGTCCGAGGTTGGGAAGAACACTGCTGCTGGGAGACCACTGGCTGGCGGGTCCAACCGAAATCCCACTGCTGTGAGGAGTGCCTGCCAGCCTGGAATGCCACCAACTTTGTTCTCCACACTTTGCTGGGAGGTGTACATGGAGTTGTGCTGCCCATTCTGGATTCGCTGCAATGATTTCTCCACCTGTGGGAAATGACATGGTTATTGTACAAGATGTTGTTACTGATCGCCTCTTTTTACACAGAGAAGAGACTGGAACAGCAGGCTGGGAGACAGGCCAGGATCAGCCTTGGATTTGCTGTCTCACACACGAGGACATTAGTGCCTTGAAAACAGAAGCTCCAGTAACTCAGCATTTACAGTTGTAACATCACAGTGATAAGTGTCAGTATTCTCTGGGACACTGGGAACAATAATGCCACAGAAAACGAAGTATTTGTTTGAGATAGTTTCCTGTAAGCCTGGCAGCTGCATTTTTCCCCAAAAGATGACTCACCTTGGGGTTCCAGCCTGCTTATTACCAGACAAAGAGCCTGCAGCCACACGGCAAACAGGAAAGAGAGATGAATGTCCACAAACCCAGCAACTGGGAAGACCAGCAACATTCACAGGTTTCCATCATTCTATGGATACTTCACACTCCTGTGAGACCACAGATGATGCATTGGAAAGAGAAGTATTAGAAGTCATGAGTGATCATTCCAGCCACCTGGCAGTTGGCTCCAGTCCCACTGTTCCCCAGGACAGACTGGTGGCACAGATGGGGACAGAAGGGCCTCTTATCTTCCAAATATGCAGAGACAGCAGTGACTGTGCTCTGTGTTTCCATGACTGCCATGTTCATAGCTATTTCCCTGTATAAACAATTAATCCCAATGCTTACCTCTTAAGCAGAAACCCAATTCAACAGCTAATGCAAACCAGATGGGTCTGGGGGAGGATTCTGTCACAACACAATCTAAGATTTTGCTTACTTTGCCTCTTTTTTGCACTGAACACTTCCTTAGGTGTCCCAGTCTTTCCACACTGACCCACAGTTTTGCAAGAGCTTATGTCATGGCAAGGGAGAGGGGATGAAGGTATATATATTTATATTCTCAAGTGGGAGTGGCTGCACGTCAGGGTGCTGCTCTTCCACTCATGGTTTGCAGGTCCATGCCCACAGGTGAGGGTGTCCCAGGACACCTTGTAGTGCATCCAGGTTGTGACAGTGCTTCCTTTTTCTTACCAGATGCAGCAGGACACGCAGAGCATCACGGGCCCTTTCAGGGTGCTGCAGGATCTCAGTCAGGGCCTGTCCTACCAGCGAAGAAGGGCTGTTCAGCTTCATATCACTCCCAATAAGCATGAAGCCTGCAGGATTCAGAATGAGAGACAGTCAATCTCCTCTTGTTACAGAAAATGTTCAAACCAGACGCAGATGTCCTCTGCCTTCAGACCAGTGAGCAATGGTTCACTGCACCCTGCACAGGGACATTTTTTTCCCAGAGCAGCTGCCCACTCCCTGCCCAGTGGTGCAGACTGAACTTCTAGATACCTCTCACTGTCCTCTGCTATTAAATCAATAGCATCTTCCTGTTCAAGCAAGCAGAAAACCACTGGATTGCAGCTGAATTTATCCAGGCATGTTCCAGGTCTCCTCCACAGCCATGGAAATCAACACATGCCAACAATGGTCATAGAATAGAACTGAGAACATGAAAAGTTTTCACTGTCCTGGTCTGAAACCTGTCCTGGCTCATGCACCATTCAATGCCACACTCCCCAAATGTCAGCATAAAGAGCTCTACGTTTCCCTTCTCATTCCCTCAGTGAGGATGCAGCTGCTCCTGGCTCTGGTGCTCTGTCTGAGACTCAGTGCCAAGGGTCAGCGGTGGAAATCAGGGACTGTGAGTGATGAACTTGCACAGTACCATGGAAGGGGCAGTATTGAGCCTGAGCAGCTGAAAGCCTCTGCTTGCTGGCAATACCAAGCACCATGTCCACACTCATTCTTTTTTTGCCTAGGAAGTGGTCACTTTCGGGGCTTTTTAGTGCTCTTTTCTTTTGAGACAGAAAAATCTTGGAAGGAAAATAAAATCCCAGCTGAACTGTGGACTGTAACCTGAACTCAGCTCACACCTGGTACTACCTGAACCACATCCTAACACTGGACTCGACATGCCTGAAATCATTGTCAGCCTGAGGACAATGCTCCCACTCCTCCAGCCATGTGCAGTTTACACCACAGCTTATTCACCACAGTTTCCTGAGCTAAATAACACGGTTCTGCTGCCTGTGCAAAAAGCAATTTGGGAAATGCCTGCATCTTTCAAAAACCAGGCCTCGTGCCAGGAAAAGAAATTAGGTTATCTGTACATATCCCTGTAACAGCACTGCTGAACTCCAAGATTTTGTCATTCCAAATCTCAATGTACAGATCTAATTGAGAGGGAGCAAGCACCAGCACTACACAAGGAGCTGACACTGCTGAGACATTCCCAATGGGAGCAAGGGAAACCTTTCTCCTAGAAGGACCAAAGGAATAAGCCCTACAAGGTTTTTGTCACAGAAATCACAGCTATTTGTTGCTGCTGCTTCTAGCAACACTGCCTCCTGTTGAAGTATCCACAAGAAGACCCTTCCTACCTGCCCAGTTGGCCGGATGGGAGAACTGCTTGCTGCTCTGCACGGTTTTCATTGCTTCTCCAAGGGCTGCGCTGGCTTTCATGCCGTTTAAGAGGGAGGAATAGAAGGCGTGCACAAACATTTTGGAAGCAGCCACAGGAATGGGCCAGAGTGACACAAGGACACACTGAGCCCCAGCAGCCAGGAATGCTCTTGTCAAGCCAATGACTCCATCAGAAGTGACTTTGCTGTTGGACTCTTGGTAAGAGCCAAGAACCACTAGTTTGACAGGAAGACGCAGATCCAGGACATCAGCCGCTGTAAGCAGGAACTCCTGAAGAGGAGGGCAGTCTGAGATGCTCTCCACATCACTGGCATCATCCTGCATCCTAAGAGATTCTGGGATTGTGTAGGGGTTCCCAAAAGAACTCTTGCTGCTGGCTGGATTGCTGTCAGTGTTGGGTGTCAGGACCAAAGCAGCCAGTTTCCAGGAGACGTGGGTTGCAAAATGGACACATTCTGCCTGAGTGAGGGCACTCATGACTCTTTCTTTTGTTGATGAGCTGCCGACTAAGGGTTGGCAGCCAAGTAACTCAGACACCATATATGCTTCCTCTTCTGCAGAGGGCATAGGACCCCACAGCCACCTGTCCATAACTGCTGAAGGGAGCTTGGGATTTCCTATAACAGCTGCCATTGAGGTAGAACTGGAGTAAGCAGGAGTATTCTTCCTCACGTGGGACTACACAAAGAAAGAGAAAGAGAAAATGGGGTTCAAAGATCTGGTTTTTATGCTGCTGCTAATAAAATATCCTGTTCCTTTGGCTCTAAGCAGAAGTCCGGTTGTCATGATTACTGGAAGACTTTGCATTTCTTTAGTTTCTTCTGTTCAGCTATTCCAAGGAACACCTCCATTTGCGTGTAGTCAAGACCTCTATCCCCAGATCTTGGGTGAACAGATAGGTAAGAACGGAAAGCAACAGATATAGCCCAGGTCCCTTTGAAGGCTGCAGCAGAGCTAAAAGCATAACGAAGATTCCAGCTTCTCACATTACTGAACACTACCTGCAATCACTCACTAAGTGGCTCCTTATACCTGTATTTCCAAGATCAGTGTCAGCACTGCAAGCAGCAAGTGCTGCACACAGCTGACACTGAACGGAATAGCTGTAACGCTGACAAGGTTCAGACCCTTTTGCTTGTTCCACTGACTTGCTTAACACAGGGCAAACCAAGACATGCAGCAAAACACTGACCAGCAAGAAAAGATGTGACTTGGTTCATTCTCCCAGAGATCCGGGCTTTAGAAACGCTGCTGCCAAACCTCTGTATGAAAATAATTCTCCAGGATTCACCTGTGGGATTTGTTTTCCCTCATAGCTTTGGTGTCCTGAGACATTAGTGGCCTTCCCCACTCAGAAGGCTAAAGTGGAGGTGAACATAGCAGCAATGTGACAGGACAGTCAGCTTGGCAAGGAAGCTCAGCACAGATCAAAGACACCTGCATCTCTGTAGTCTGCCATGTAGTTCCACACCCAGCACATGCAATCCTTTAGAGGAGGATATCCAAATGATCCAATCCCCTTGTCCTTCCTGGCATGCCTGGGGCTGTGATTTTGTGCTGCAGGAACTACATCAGAACCTACTTCAGAGCTGTGGTGCTCAGCATGCTCCTCAGACCCCGGGTGGCCTGTTTGTGGTTTCTGTTCTTGTATCTGTCACAGCAGGGCAGAACTGCTGCTTTCTGAGCATGTACCAGCATCTGCACCCACAGGAAAGGTTCTGTGAGAGAGGTTTCATAAGCAGTGTCAGACCTTGGAGCTGGGATTCAGCGACTGGATGGATGGCACTGCGATGAGGCTGAAGCGCTCGTAGAGATACTCGTTGGAGGAACTGCCCTTCAGGAGAGCAAAAGGAATGAGGTACAGTTCTCCCTCCAGAACCAGGATCAGCTGACGGTGGCGGCCAACAGGCCCACTGGAATGCATCAACCCCTGGAAAGAAAGGAGAGAGAATCAGTTTGGTCATCATCCTGGCTTCAGCCCACGTGCGGCCCAGCCTCACTACAGTACTGCAGCTCCTTCCACTCCAGCCTGAAACCTTGGCTAACCCCAACCACCTGTGTCTTGTCACTATTGTCATCACCTTATCCTTTGTCAGAGAATATCCCTTCTGATAATGAGTTTCTAAATAGCCATTTCCTCTGAAGAGTGAACAACCTACAGATGGATTGTGTCCATGGCCTGCACTTCCAGACACTTGACATCGTCATCAACCCAGAATCACCAAAAGATCTAAACACAAAGCATCTTATGCATGGAGAAATGAAGCAGAAAGATTAGTCAACATGCAGCTGGGCACAAAAAGTGGCAACTGCTCCTGGTCCCATGTAACTGGAAATTTATTAGTGTATCATGAAAATAATTTGTTTTCACCCCAGGAAAGAGGAATTTCAAAGCACTGAAATTTGCTCCAGCTTAAACACTGGCAGCCCACAAAAAAAAAGTGTGCAGGACTAGATCTTTGTCTCTAGATTCTCAACTCTGCATGGTCACTAAGGCCCCTTCCAACCCAGACTGTTCTGTAAAAATACCACACTTCAGAAACCACCCCGAAGCTGTCTAGTCTTGCTTTCCCACACTGAGAGGGTTTTGGTGTCTGTGCCAAAGGCTTACTCCTTCCATGGGTCCTATCAGTAAGTCGTAGAGAGCACGGAGGGGGGGTTTGGTGAAAGAAGTCTGCCTCCTTGGAAGTGATGATGTTCCATCCTTAACAGGAGACATGGTACTGCTGAACAGGCTGGTCATGCTCTGGCAGCTCCTGTGGGCAAAAGCCAAGGGAGAGGTTAGCTGCAGGGATCTGAGCTCCACTGTGGGCTGCCCTGACTTCTGACAGTGACATGAGCCAGGCCCTGTCATCCAGGGAACTCTGCTCTGTAAGATGCTTCATGGGAGGCCTTTAGTCTCCCGTTCAGCTTCACACCTCAGTGAGCAGTGACATTCATGGCAGGATGAATCAGCTGCAGACAGCGTATGACATTGCTATGGAGCTTCTCTACACACTCCAGCAGTGCCTGAAGTGCTGTTCCCAGCTGCTCCTGCACATGTATGTGTAGCAGCTGTGTGCAGGCAGGCATGAGACCCACTGACAACTGACCACAGCCACAGGAGGATTTGCACTTTGTGCACTAACTGACCTAGTGTGATACCAGAGGAAATGTGACAACAGGGAAACAACGAGACATCAAGATTCTGCCTGCACTTCTGCCACTGCTGTGCAACACCAGCACCTGGTGCCCATTTCTGACCTTCCCACAGAGCTCTGCACGTGATCTCCTGGCATCAGCAGCCACAAGTTATTGCCCTGCTGAGGAAATGAAGTTGCCCCTTTCTGGGATCACTAGTCCAGCAGCTGTGCTCCCCAGAAATATTATCCTTGGCTTAGAGCCATGAACAACCATTTTACAGGGTAAGGGTAACTTCCCTGAAAGTTTTAGCAGGTAGGCCTCAAAGGAAAAGTAGGGAGGCCTGGGACATACCCCAGCCCTTTCTGACACATATCAACACACAGACTCAGAAAATGCATTTTCCCCTCTCTTTCTCTCCTCATCTGCTGCAACCAGCCTCCTGACCCGACTCACATCATGCCTAAAACCTATAGTTCTCTGAAGAAAAAAATGCTCTTACCACCCACAAGGGATTTCCACCTTATGGGCACATAGGAATAACCTCAGAATGTCAACAGAAGCCTGGTGTCCAACTGCCCATGCTCTCTGACCCAGGGATTCCAGTGACAGTACGAGTATGCTGCTCCTGCTGCTGCTTAGAGCTGCTCAAAACACATCTGGGGGATTTGTGATATAGGGGATCAGCACAGGCTTGGCACTGTGTGTTCCCCTTAGACCCATCTGCCCCACTTCACTGCAGCACCTGACTGAGCCAAGCATGCTTGGCAGGGTTCAGCTTTGTGAAGCACAGCTTTTAAAATCAGATCAGGAAAGAAAACCTGTGCAGGGATACCCCAGTGCTCCCTCAGGACCTTGTACCCTGATCACCCCTGAGCAGCTCATAGCCAGAAGGCAGCACTTGCCAGCCCCACCACCCATATATCGCAATTGTTACACCAAAGTCATTTACTGCAGGGAATAGGGACTTGATTACTCCAATCAGCAAAGCCCTCCTGCATCTTGGGTTTCCCAGCCAAGCAGCTCTAGATTTATTCCTTCACCACTCGGATTGCTTTTTATGAGAACAAAACCAAGGGAGCAGCATAAATCTCTCACATCTCCTGCCTGTGTGTGTGTGTGTGTGAACACATAGTGAGAAAATCCACAGGGGAGGATGGATGGATTGATCTCTTGTGGCAGGGAGCCCTGGCCAGCCCACCCTTTCCTCCCAAAGCAGCCAACAAAAGACTCCAGGTGGTTTTTCAGGCACCTGAATCCAAGTCCTTTCAATGTGACAAGAGGGAGACTCTGACCAAACACCTCTTCTACACAGCATCACTGCTGGCTCTGGGATGCTGCACTGATGATTTCTGCCTTGATCTTGCAATGCAGAGGATCTCCTGATGTCTGAACAGTGAAATCTCTCATTTGGAAGCCTCTGCTCAGACTCTGCAGCACTACTGATTTATAACCCTTTGTACAGGCAGCCTGGTCTGCAGCAAGCAGAGAAACAGCACAAACAGCCGGGGCTTAGCTCTGCTCCCTCCCTTTGTCTTGGAGATGCAGGAACAAAGCAAAGCCTCAGAGAACAGGGAAGAAAGCCGTGCTGTGCAAGCCTCATCTGCTTCTTTCTTGAAGCTTCAGGGCTCTTGCAAGGTAGTTTCCTTGTTTTCCCAAGCTCAGTGTGCTGCATGCCATAAACCACACCACTCTACACAGATTAATTTTTAAGAACAATACAGCAAGAGACTATAAAGCTAATGCTTCCTCTACAGTGCCTCTCTAGACTGTGTAGCCTCCAGGTTTCTCACCCGTGGAGCCAGAGCAGACATTAAGTGCAGAAGATATTTGAAGACTTGGACAGGACTCTAGCACCTACCCTGAATTCAGGGCTCAGCAAGACAGGTGCAAACAGATGTGGCAGTGTTAACTCCATCCCCAGAGCCCCCAGTATAGCCCCTTCCACAGGCAAAAGGAGAGGGACAGACAGGGAAAGCTATCCATCAGTGTTTCCTCATCTCTTCACCGCAGTACTCATGGCAAGAACATCACAGACACGGCTGCTTCTATGCTCCCCCTGATTCTGTTCTGAGGGTGCTTTTAGTTAAGTGCCCAAGATGCCCCATCCCTGAGCTTCTCCTAAGAGCTGCACGCTACTTACTTGACAAGACACGTGAGGTAAACTCCTAGGTGTGGATTCAAAGTAATGTATGTGGCTCCTATGGAGCAGAAAGACAGAGATGCTGCATGGCTGGCCACTGCAGTGTTCCTGAGGATTAGCAGTCCCTGGAACAGAATCGCATCCTACTTCCCCCTGTAATCAGAGGGACAATCTCCTGTCTTTCTAAGCCTGATGAACTAGCAAAACATCTCAGCAATTCTGCGGATCTGCCTGTGTGATCCAAAACTAGCATGTACTCATAGTCCTTCATCAGTGCAGCAGCTTGAATAGATATGCTTGTGGACTCTGAGAAGAAAACCAGGCCAGTTGCTGGTGCCAGCAGGCAGCTCCCAGTTCCGTGGGGATGCTGTAACAGTTCACAAGCTCCAATGGTGGCTCACAACACTCCAGGCTGATCACATTTGCTTTTCCAGCTGAGAAAGGCCTAGGGTATCCTGTGCTCACAAACCACAATGGAGCACAGATCCAGTCAGAAACCCTGGGTTGCATCACGCAGCCACACTGGAAAAATTCTGTCTTTAATTTTCTTTCCAAATGGTTGCCCTAAGCCCTAATCAGCACAGTCATGTGAAAGGCTGAGAACAAGTTGCAAGAGGCAGAAAATGAGTGGAGACTTGCAGCTAGTACAGTCCTGTAACTCTGGAAATGCAGCATCTTTGCAGCTAATTGGTACAACACTTGAGATGAACAGAAACATGTATTTCTATAACAAGTGTGCAGGAGAGAGCTCCAAGTTCCACACCTCACACACAGCAGGCACAAAACAGCGCTGCTCTGCAATTGCTTGGAGCTTCAAAATCAGCACTTGGCCAGGAAAAGAGCAAATTTGAAACGGCTTCTCCTCCCAACAGTCATCAGTTACAATGGGGACCAGTCCTTGCTGGCTCTCCCCTCGAGCACTGGCACTAAACTTGCCATTTAGAGAGAAGCCCACCACCAAGACATCTCCAGTTTGCTGATCCCCACAGCAGTGCTGCATTCTCACCTGTTCAACAGGTTGTTCCTGCTGACCATCCTCAGGAAGCCAGTTGGATCAGTCATTGAGTTCAGCTTGTTATTCATCTCCTCAAACTGCTGGTCCATGATATCCCCAGCTTCACTCTCTGTCTCACTGCTAGCACAGGCTCTGGGAGGGAATCAGCGAGATGAAGGGGTCATTGATGCGAGAAAGAACAACAGCTTGATGACAAATGCCCAGCCAGTTTGAGTGAAAATGTTTTTCAAACAGAACATCAACCAAATGCTAATGCCAAGTCTTCCCTGGCTTACATTTTTGTCAGGCATACAAGACATTACCAGCCCCATTTCCTCCTCTTCTAGGATTTCTCAAGGTTTAATGAGTGGCACACACAGGTGTGGAGTGCAGGACCCAAATTCCATTCACTGCAGGCAGGGACTTCTAAAGCTGCAGCACAATATTGAAAAGCTGAGTCTGCAGGAACACCAACGCAACCCTTATCTGCCTAAGAACATGTGTGAGCACATCCTTTTCAGATCTCCAGAGTAACTTCAAGCTCCACACGCTTCATTCACCAGCAAAGAGTAATATAGCCAGAGGGAGCTGTGTTGCCACTCCTGTTATACAAAGAGGGAAAGCGCAGCACAATTTACTCTATCAATACCCCAAGAGCAGCAGCAATACAGAGAAACAGCCCAACAATTTCAAACTCCCGATCTCCTGACATTAATATCTAAATTTTCTCAGTGCAGATTTTCCATCTGATTGCTGTTTGCATTTTCTCTTCAATCTAAAAGCAGAAGGCAAACACAACTACTGTATGTGTACTTTTAACAACCTTTAATCCAATAAATAATTTCCATATTATATGGCTGTCCTGGTTCTGGCCAGGACAGGGTTAACTTTTGCAGTAGCTGTGAGGGGGCATGGCCGGGACTCAGAGATTATTCTATACCACCTCAAGTCATTGCTGGGGGCAGGGAAAAGGGACTCTCTTCCAGGAAGAAGGGTTTCCTGGTGGTCCAGTAAGCATGGCACCAGTTGGTCCAGGCAGGAAACAACATAGCGGAAAAAAGGGAAAAGAAAATGTTGTCAACAACTTCTCCCTCCACATTTTTCCTCCAGCTGAGGCATGCTCAGCTCTGAGTCCTGGCACAGTTTGGAGTAACACTCACAGCTCCTTAAAGAGGCAAAAATCCTGAGTTCATGAACCCAAGAGAGCAGGTCACATGCTCTCCTTAAAGAGAGCAGAGTCTGTCCCAACACAAATTCAAGGAGACTTTAAAATCCCTTACACTTTTTTATTTTTGCAAGAATGCGTTACTTTGCGGATTAATTAGGCCAGCTGAAAAGAACCCTTTCTATCTAGCAAAACTGCTACACGAGGCCCAACTGCAGATTTCAGTTGTGGATATTGTGTATCTGCATGTCTGCAGGGTAAGACTCAACAATCAACATGTGGGCTCTAAATTATTTACTCAGCTATAGCCACAAGCCACATTGGGGGTTGGTTAGAATTCCTACAGTACTTGCAGTTTTTCAAAGCAAACCATTGAAAGAGAATTAATTACACTGGAAACTGTAAGCAGGATGGAATCTGTCCATATACAGCCAGACATGGCACCTGCCTCCTCACCCAATCTATAGATTCACCACACAGCCTGTGGGTTTGGATCTTATTTGCATGTGCATGGAGTTGTTTGGCAGGAAAATAGTCATGGATACAAAAACAAAGCCATTTTTTTGCTGCTGCACTGAAAATTTGCCCGTTCTCTAACTCTCAGTTCTCAGACTTCTCAGGCAATTAGCTCATTTCAAAATGTTATAAATTCAGGTGGGAGAGCAGAAACCAGGATATCAGACCCCCTCATCCCAATTCACCTGGTATAGTAGGAATCCACTCCCAGAGCCTCCCGCACGCTGGAGATGTGCTGCTCCAGGGCTGAGTTTGTCAGTGTCTGCAGGGCCACGCTGTTGGCTTCATGGAAGTCCCCAGCATTTTCTGTCAGGCTGTCACCCAGATAATACTCATGGAATTTCAGAATTCCTGCAAGGCACCAGAATCAGGATGTTATTTCTGCAGGGCAAGAACAGTGCTGCCAGCAGCCGTCTAAGTAGATGGCACAGCCCCAGGCATTTGGCATTTCCAGAAAAACTGGGGCAAACTGTTCTGTGCCAGGTCTTCACTGAACTTCTCCAGCATTTCCAGTCTTGCTTTTAAAATCAGGGTTTGTACTTTGCAGATAATGGTTCAAAGGTACAAAGGCAGAGCAGAGTGTTTATGAGACATTCAGAACGCCTTTGCTATTGCAGCACTCATATAAATTATAAACCAGATCTTCCATACAAGCCCCTACTGGAGTAATTCACATTTCAATAGATACACATGAAAAATGCCTCTTAACAGCCTCTGAGCATATTAACTGAACACACAAGGCTCAAATGCTGAAAAAGTGTTGTTACTACAGCAGAACCTCCTCACAGCACACACAGTGACTTCACTCTAGCAAAGGAAAGAAGATGGATTAAAGCACACTGAATTATTAAAAGATAGCATTTCACAATGGGTAAACCAGATAAAGGCTACTCCCTGTTTTGTTGAGAATTCTTCCACTGCTACTGCAGACAAAACCTTCCTACCTTCAGACTGGTCTATTATTCCTGATATAATTAATTTTGCAGCCTGTGATCAACAGTAAAAGGCTGCTCTGGATGCCTTAGCAGCTTCAATTATTACACCAGGTAGGGAAGAGCAGAGGAACAAAGAATAAAGCAGCTCCTCCTGCAGCAACAGCAGCAAACACAGCAACAGCCAAGAGGGTCTGAGGGTTCTCCATCAATGGGATAATGAGGATCCTGGGCTGCCACTGAAGCTGCTTCCTCTGTCAACAAATAAGAACAGGTCACCATGGCTGAGCCACGGTCACTACTGAAGAGCTCCCAGCAAAGCTTCTTGAGCAGAATCCCTGAAGCACCACAGTCCATCTCCTTCCCATCACCTGAGAGAACCTTCAAAGAAGCAGTCACAAACCCAGGGACTCAAAGACTGAAACTGCTTTTCTCAGTTTGGGCAAGGAGGAGACTGATCATGAAGCCCAGTGGCAAATCCTACACTTGATCCATATAATTTTAGTAAGCTCAGCCTGATAATGATACTATAGAATTATTGGCATTTTACTGTGCAAATTACAAGCCTGAAGAGCCAATTAATGACTGCATGCACAGCAGGACGATCCCATCTTACACTCAGACATGCAACATTGCAAAACGCCCCCAAAAAGCATCTCTTCCAACCACTGTCACCCCATCTAAGTCAGGCATGTGTGAGTGTTTGCTTCTCTTTCTGAAGCATTTTTCGTGCAATCTAAATAGTGCTTTTTATCTCTTTAGCTTTGTCATGATGAAGGGCTGCAATTATTAAATTATATCCAGAAAGAACTTGTTAAAATTTACAGTCATCACTTTATTAGATAATGAATAACAGCTGCCTGCAAAAAGCAATCCTCTTCAAATTAATCCTCCTTGCTCCTCTGTGATAAGTGTTTCCACATTCATGTGAGGATCAGGCAGTTCAATGGCGTATCAGGAAGTGGGGATGCCCTTCGGTTTTCTGCAATTCACTTCAGTGAATAAACGTCAAAAGCTTTTGGAAGAATAAAGCATGGAAATATAATTAAAGTAGGGATTCTTATGCACAGATTTTCATAGAACCAACATACTTGGAATTTCATTACTATTCTGTTCTGCCCCACGGGAAATATATACATATTGGAGGTTGAAAAATGGAAATATTAAACATGTGAAATGTTTCCATCTCCAGGTGAACATCAAAGCCCTGAATAAGCACTTCTGTGTCATTATTGCTGTGGCTATGCCATAGCTTTTAGTCTATTCAGCTTTAAGGTACTAGATGGAAATGATTCCATCCTACATTCACACTGGGCCCAAATTCATTCCTAGCTACAAACAGTACAATTCTCCCTTTGTAAGGCTTGTTCCCAGGCTCTCATGTCCAAAAAGGAGCTCACCTGCCCCAGGAGCCAGCAGCCAGCTGTACAGATAACCTGCAGCCAGTGAGTAGTAGAGAACAAGTCCCCTCTGGCCATTCACAGTCTCCAGGACCTGGTCAAGGGTCACAGGAGAATAGGGATCAGAGTCCTGCTGCCCAGTCTGACGTTCCACGAGCAGGTCAGCAAAAGCCCTCGTTCGTCCTCTCTCTGCTACAGCCAATGCTTCATCATGGTGACCTGAAAAGACAAAGCCATCTCTCACACCTGACACAAGTGTGGTCTGCAGTACCATGGGCATAGAACAGGGACAGCCGCTATCCCAACCCCAATGGAAACCTGGGGAAGCAGCATCATGTATTTCCCAAAAGAGCAGTCTCTGCACTGGAATACAGTCCTACAGAACATACTTGCTGCAGGCAGTAACACAAAATGCCACAGAAAGGAAAATCCACGGACGAAGCAAGGAAGAAGAATCAAAGGTGCCCAAAACCCAAAGCCAGACACCCATATTGCTGTTCTGAAACAGAAATGCTGTGCTCTGTCAGACAGCTGTGGAGCAAAGGACACACTGCACAAGTCCAGCTGAACTCCTGGCATAAGCCTGGAGTTCAGCCTCAGCATGTGAAGGCATCTCTTACCTAGACTGACAAGCACTCGCTGCAGGGCCTGGTAGGAGGATGTCTGCAGGTCAAAGAGTGACAGCTTGTAATCCGTGCTCAGCTGCACCTCGTGTCGGATGGTTTCAAACAGTGCGGAGGCCCGGTACAGCTGGGGGGGAAAACAGCCACAGTGACTTCCTCATGGACACTGTACAAAGCACTGGCTTGGAATGCAGAAGGATCCAGGGCCAGCAACCCCTCAGGCACAGGAGGTCTGGCTCACACCCTCCCGGGGATGCACCAGATATTTTCTTCCCTGAGGACCCATAGGGCTTGGAGGACAAAAGCCCCACAGCATGGGGCAGACCATGGTATACCTGGTGCTGGGACTCCTCCAGGTTCCCACTCGCCCAGAGGGAGAGGCCGAGGCCATGACGGATTTTTGCTTCATCTTCTCTGCGTCCCAGCTGCTCTGCCAGCCTCAGTCCTGAAAAGGAGTCAGAGTGAGAGAGTGCCAGAGGGGAGAAGGGGCTGTGGCCTCAGTCTCACAGGGCTCCTGTGCAGGCAGAGAAAGCGTGGAGCTGCCAGCACTGGGACAGCACCAGCAGTGGGATGGTGAGCAGGGCAAGGATGGCACCAGGATGCCAAGTGGGGCACTACCAGTGCCAAGCAGCTGCTGCCAACCCCCACATCAGCACCAACATGAGAGGTGCCTTAGCAAGACAGACAATTCCATGGACTGAGCCCTCCCTAAGTGAGGGTAAGGTGCCATCCGGAGACACACTCAGTAAGCCCCTATCAGAAAGCTCAACTTTTAAACCCTAAAAGCCACACAAACAAAATCACACTGAGTTGTCAAACACTGCCAGAAAAGACACCTCTTGCCACATTACTGGCTTGTTTCCCATCAGCTCTCCCTGGCCCTCTGGCAGGCTCTGCACCATTTATGTGCTGAGCCAGAGCAGAGGGCAGGGGCCTGCCCTGAACAACCTGGAGCTCATTTCACTTCCAGCAGCACATTCTGTATTGTTCCTGCTTCCATCACACTCCAAACCTCTCACCTCGGTGGCCCGTGCTGACAACAGGGATGCCTCCTCTGAGGCACCTCAGGTTTCCCCCAGACTGTCACCATGCAGCTCAGCAGCAGCTAGCATTCCCAGGCTAGGCAGGAATTCTGCAGCACACCAGGAGAAGGAGCTGTGTTTCATTTCTCCCCTTCCAACAGCATATTGGAATCCTGCCAAGGTCAGTTTCATGAAAACTAAACTAACTGATGTAATTCATCCTTCGGCCTCCAGCTTCATACACTCCAGATACATTACTCATCTGCTGCATGAGAGCCCATAGCTTGATCAGCTGCTGCCTGCATGCTGGAGCCCCTTGCAGCAGCACAATTCCCAGGCCAGTGCTGACCCAGCACGCGGCAGGGGCAGACGGCTTCTTGACACCTCAGGCTGAATCTCCCTCACCTCTCTATCAAACAGCAATTGTTTTCACTCACACTAGAGACACTCCCAGGTGAACACATAAGGAAGAACAGGGTGGCTGCCTGCAAGGCATAAATCTGTCCCAAGATACCTCTCAGGATCAGAGAGATTCATCATAATCCCCTGTGGTTTTCCCAGAGCCAGATCCTGGTAGGCAATGCCATTTATAGAGAAGGTTTAAACCTTCTAGGCTCAGGCACAAATGAGCTTTACAAAGAGACTCTGCTAGGTACAGTCTAGATTCATGCTCTGAGGCACCTAAGACACCCCGTGGAAGGCACAGATCGTGCTTTGTCTGGACGACACCAAGAAGGCTCCAACTGAGATGGCATGCTGACAGTAAGAGCTCCACTGACAGCTGCTCACATGGATCTTCAGCAGTAGCTGTGGATGTCTCCAAGAGCTTCTGCATCAAAGGCCACTGTCAAACACACCCCATTAGGGCCATGATTACAGGATCTCACTTCTCTGTGCCTTCCTTCCACCCTTCTGACCCTACCACTGCATGCTCTGTTGTGTAACTCGGCCTCTTACCTTCCTGCAGGTACATCACAGCCTGAGAGTAGTTCTGTAAAGCATGATGAGTCCTCCCCAGGCTGCTGTAAGACACAGTTTTCGCTACAAGGTCGTTCATTTGTGCTGCTATGCTGAGGTGCTGCTCCTGATAAACCACTGCCCTCTCATAGGTGCCCAAGGACTCGTAGGTAAGGCCCAGGTTGCCGTAGGCCCGGCCCTGGCCAGCGGGGTTGTTGGTCTCCTCGGCGATCTGCAGGTCCAGCTGGTGGTACTGCAGGGCAGTCTCGTACTCGCCCATCTGCTGGTAGACCCCGCCGAGGCCGCAGGCAGCGTCGCTCTCCAGGGCTCGGTCCTTCATCTCCCGAGCGATGTTCAGCTGCCGCTCCAGGCACGAGATGGCTTGCTCGTAGTTGCCCAGCTGGCTGTGCAGGCTTCCCAGCTCCCCGTAGGCCTGGGCTTTGTTAAATGCCTCCCCCAGCTCATGGGCCACTACAAGCCTCTTCTCAAAGCACACCAGAGCCTGCTGTAAACTTCCCATAGCCCTACAAGGGAAGAAAACAGCAGTGTTTATTCTGCTGGCATTTCCTTGAGAGAAAGTGTTTTGTCATTTCCCCTGGTGGCCAACTCAAACCTTTCAGGCAGAGGCGAACACTTACCCCCAGAGACATCCCCAGTACCTTTGAATCAACCTCCACCACTCTGGGCAGAGTAACATCAGCTTCATAATTTGAGCCGTCAGCACAATCCCCAGCACCCACAGCACTCCAATTTGCTCCTGTGTCACATCTCTGTGCATGTATGCCAAGGCCCCCTAACACACGCCATCAGTAACACACCATGACTGTACTTGTACGTCACCAGCACCAGAACACACGTGCAGTGCCTTACCTGTGCCCACTGCCCAAGCCTCGGTAGGCCTTTGCCTGATCTTGCATACGGTTCAAGCTTTGAGCCACAGACAAGTACTGTTCATAATACTTTATAGCTTCCTCAAAATCTCCCAGAGCCTCATAACAATCTCCCAGGTTCCCATATGCTCGGCCCCGATCTAACACGGATTCGTTCCCACTGAGCTGCTGCAGCATGGCCAGCTGCTGTTCGAAGTAGCCAATCGCCTCCTCCATGACATTCATGTTCATCTTGGTAATGCCCATGTTACCATAGACTTGGGCTTCGATGCCAGGGTCCTTCAACTTCTGCCCCAGCTCCAGCTGTTCTTCATAGCACTTGAAGGCCATGGTGTACTTCCCAAGTGACATATACACTGCAGCAAGGTGACCATGTGCTCTGCATTCACCCGACATATCCCCCAGCTCCTGGTACACCTCCAGCTCCTGCGTGTGGTAACCTAAAGCCTTGTCACACTTCTGTACCATCCTGTATGCAGAGCCCAGGGCTGCATAGGCAGTGGCTTCCAGTCTCCTGTCTTTAACATGATGGGCTAAGCTCAGCTGCTGCTCATAGAATTTTATTGCACCATGTACATCTCTTTTACAGACAAAAATATCCCCCAAGTTCCCCAGAGCTCGGAATTTGGCCTGGGAATTGTTCAGAGACTGTGCCAGGGACAACAGGTACTTTTGACACTCCTCTGCTTTGCTGAAATCCATCAAGGCTTTGAAGGCCAGGCCCAGGTTGCAATAGGCTTTGGCTTGGCTCAGCTTGTCATGAAGATCCTTTGCTAAGGCAAGATCCTGCTCGTAGTACTTAACAGCTTCCTCATAGTTCCCGAGGCAATAATGGGCATAGCCAAGGTTATGGCAAACTTTGCCCTCCCCTTCCATGTCCTGCAGCTCTGGGGACAAGCGCAGGTACTGCTCATAGTACGGGGCCGCCTGCACGTACTCTCCTCGCGAGCAGTGGAAGTTGCCCAAATTGCTGAGGGCTCGCGCTTCACTCTGGATGTCCCGCAGCTCCCGGGCAATGTTGAGATGGTTTTGGTAGTGCTGCAGAGCACGGTCATGGGCACCCAGCGCCTGATAGGCAACTGCCAAGTTCCCGTGTGTGGATGCCTGAGAGGCACGGTCGTTGACTTCCATGGAAATCTGCAGCTCCTGCCGATGGTACTTGACAGCCTGGTCATACATGCCAAGGGCATTGTAAGCGTTGCCCATGTTGCCGTAGGCCCGGCCTTGGGCCGCGTAATCGCTCAGCTCCTGCGCTATGGACAGGTGTGTCTTGTGCAGCCGCAGTGCAGTGTCATAGTCACCTTTCATCTGGTGAATGATTCCTGAAAAACAGCAGAAACGAGCTCAGCAAACACACCGCCCTGCACTAAGGCTCTGCTGCACCCTGCACACCAGGACTGCCTGAAGCCTGGCCCCTTCCCTGGCTCTGCACACCAGGCAGCCCCATCCCTTCCCCAGAGGCACTCACACAGCTGACAGGGCACAGCCCTTCCTAACAAACTGCCTCCTTGCCTCTAACAGGGAAATCCTGGGGAAGGTTTAGGTTTTATGTTATATAAAAGCACACATTCACCACAACAACTGGACAGTCTGGTCTTAGAAAATTGCTGGTTTTTTCCATAAGTGATACCTGGTGGCTCCAGAGCTAAGACTCAAACATTGAGTGAGACAGCACTTGCAGTTGCTTTTCAATTTCAGTCCAATCAACTTGCATTTGTTATGAGACATGGGAACAGGAGCTCTGGTTCTGCTGATGATACCACCTACATTTCAATTAAACTCTGCACTAATAATGCCCGTGGCTACTTCGCAAACACCTGTGGAACAAGCCTGGGGGTATGGGAGCCACTGAAGGAGGCCCTGCAAATGTTTTTTGACATTAATTGCAAAAACTGCAAGAGAAAATACCTGGCATCTTTGGGCAACATGATGAGAACATGAGGAGAGGAACAGAAGTTCTCTTCGCACCGCGAAGAGGCAGCACCAAGAGACTTTAAATTGCGTTCTATTAATAATGTGAAGTGTCTTCTCTCCATCACAGCGGGAACCCTTAAAAGCTGCAAAGGCTGGAAAGCCAGGTCTCCACACAGAGCCTGAATGTTTGGAAATACCAGATGCTTTGCAAAGGTTGAGAGCCTGAGACTTCTGGTTAAACTCCACATCTCCCTGTTGTGAAAGGCTGATAGCTTGTGCTTCACCCTCAGTCCATCACCTCTCGCTCACCTCGTCCCAGAGCGCAGAGCATCGCCCCGCAGAGCGCTGCAGCAGCTGGGCTCTGTTACAGTCCATGTCTGCCCTGTTTAACACTGCACTGTACACTTAAGGGTGCTTTCCATCTGCATCAGGGAAATGCAACAGAAAATGTCTGTTGCTTCAGCAGAGAGGCCAACTCTAGCATTCTGGCCTGGAAACACACATTTAGATAGATTTTTTTTTTGCCTCTCAGCATGGTTATTTTGATGAGATATTGTTTTCCATGTGGATTAGATGAAAGAGACAATTAAAACTTGACTTTTTGATTGGTACTGGGTGCATTTTAAACAACAGTAATAGATTGTCTCAACAAGAACTGCATGTTCCCTTTCTCCAGTATAACTTTACTCTGACAGAGAAGACCAAATATACAGCCAAATAACAGCTGAAACGTGAGACCCCAAGCTCAGACGCTAGGAGAACTATTCTAACACAAAGTGTGGAGTGGCTGAGTCAGCATACCAACTGAAAGTTATATTTAGGCTAAAATCCAACACTGAAAAACACTCTCTGCTGCACCAGTCCATTTCTCACATCTCTGCATCTCCCCAAGACAGGTCCCACACTGGAGCAGAGATGTGGAATGTAATTTGTGCTTTGCTGTTCATGCAAGGCCTCCTCTCCCAGCCCTCCTGCCTGCTGGGTGCTGTCACACTAACAGAAACCTTGTAAATGCTCACTGCTCTCTCATGCTAAGCTGCCCACAAGCACTTTTGCCTCACAGACCTATTTTGTCCCACGGATCTGCCTCAATTTGTGTAAAGGAGGAGATTTGCAACACTAATTAAAAAGCTGTGACTGTTTTGTTTTCTGTAGCTCCCCTTATCTTCTTCGTTCAGCTCCTGAAGACTCAGCTACTAAGAGAAATTAAGTAATTCATCAAGCTTTTTTCAATTACCTGCTGTTGATAACATCAGAGTACAATTAGCATCTACAAATGAACCAAGTGCCAGCTGCCAAGCAGAAACAGGAGCTGATTTACAGCGTGGGGCAGCCTGCAAGGGCTGGGATTCAGGGGCTGCCAACAAACACTTATTTTGATATCCCAGCACCAGCTCTGCTCTGCCATTCCCAGCCAGAGAACACATCCTGAACGACAGCTGGAACATTGGCAGCACAACTGCCACAGCCATGGCAGAGATGGAAGTGCATCCTTGGTCGCTCCCACATCTGATGCTGTGAAACAGCAGGAGAAATAGGCTTCACTTGAATGTAACTCAGTCTCTCCCAGCTTGCCAGCAGCATGCCAATGCTGCTCCTTAGGAGAACATAAGACTACTACACTCTATTATTTCAGGGAGTATATTTGGAAAACAAACTTAGGATTTGACCTATGTGTCTCTCAACTTACAAGGCAGCAAATATGGACATACCCTGTTGACAAGTTCCCAAAGAAATGGTCAGGTAACAAACCACATCGCTTTTTGCATTAGTGCAAAAATTACACTTATTCCTGACTCCTAAGGAGCTCCTCAAATGCATTTTATCTCTTAATTTCCTTTTTGCTATGAGTTTGTGCTTTCTAGTGTTTTTCTAAGGAACTTAATAATTGAACATGGACTACATTACAGCAGCACACAATCTGCCAAAGGCCTGTTTAATTTATTATGGCAGTCTGGTGAAACTGGGGTGACTGAGAAGACAGCACACAGCAGATCTCCTGCATTCTGGCAGCAGCTCTGATAGTCTCAGTATTCCCTGACAAATTCTACTCCATGTCAGAGCCTTACCTAGATTGGAGGAGGCTCTGCCTTCAGCAGCTCGGTCCTGCAGGCTCTCAGCAATGTGCAACTGTTCTTCATGGTACTGCTTAGCCCTCTCCAGGTCCTGCATACATCTAGCTGCATGGCCCAGGCCAGCATAAGCTCGCATCTCAATGGCCTTCTCAGCCAGCTCCTGGGCCAACTCCAACACATAGTTGTGGTAGGACATGGCTTTGTCGAAGTTCCTGCGGTAGTGGTAAGCACTGCCCAGGTTGCTGTAGGCTCGAGCTTCCTCCCGCTTGTTCCCCAGCTCCTTGGCAATCTTCAGATGCTGTTCGTGGCACTGCACTGCGTTTTCAAAATCCCCCATTGCAATGTACACTGCTCCCATGTTGCCCAGCTCCCGTGCCTCAGAGAGCTCATCTTTGGACTGCTTGGCAAGGAGGACACACTGCTTGTGGCTAGCCAGCGCGTTTGGGTAGTCCCCGATGGCTGTGTACACGTGGCCCAGACTGCTCAGTGCTGAGGATGCTGCCTGTAGGGGTAAGAGACACAATATAAGTACAAGCATTCATGGAAACAAGTCAGATGGCCCCAGTCCTAGAAATCAAAACCATGAGAGGCCAATCTGGAGAAAGAATGTGACTACCAACTAGAAAACCTGCTCTCTGCAGTTCTAAACCCCTCAGGGCAGCTTAGGTGGAGGCAGCAGGAATGGATGGGGTTCACTCAGGAGACATGAGTTGGACTACCTCTTTCTTTGAAGTGTGCAGTGTGTGTTTGCACCTGGCAGAGGGGAAGGACAGCACCACAGAGATGCAGAGACTTGAGGAGACAGAGAGAGCGATCACTGCAGTTATCAACATCCTTCCATACCTGGGCTTCAGCAAGCACACCATGCTCCAAAGAGCACAGTTCTTACTGTCCAGCATCAGGGTCCTGAGCCCCACACAACCTTGGGAATGCAGCAAAGACAACAGCATTTCAATAGCTGGAGCCTCTGTCCCTTAGGCACATCTTACCTAAATATAGCCCTGTGAAAGCTGGAGTTCTTACCACCAAGAAACAGCTGTATTTAACAAGAGAAATTATCTGAGAATGAGATTCTTTCGCCCCCTGCATCTCCCAGGATGCAGACCTGCCTTCCACCTGGCAGAGCCAGAGCACCCAGCCAGTCAGCAGGGCAAGGAGCCAAGGGCAGGGATGTGTTCATCACACACCTGCTGCCTCAGCAAGGCTGTTCACTCCAGCCTGCTGACCCCGACTCCTCTGCGGTTCTTCCATGTGCTTCCTTTGCTACCCAGCTGTTGCTGTGACCCAATTCCAAACCTCCAGAAAGGAGCTGTCACGGTGAGGGCAGCAGCCGGCCAAGGGCTGCCGCTCACGGCTCCTGGAGGGCAGTGCTGGTGGTGGCCCCAGCTCCTCCCGGTGTGGCTGCAGGCAGAGCTGAGACTGACTCCTGCTCCGTGCTGGTCAGACTGGCTGCAGCATTGGGGCACTCTGGCCCTGGGCAGGCTCCTCAGCAGCACAGTGACATAACTTCTTGGCTGATACCGTGAGGGAAAGCTCTTACAGAGTCTGAAGGGACCTGTTTGGAGGCTGGTACAAAACCAACACAAAAATTGTTGCTCTGAATTTTAATCCATGTTTACACAAATCTTCATGAAGCTTAATATACAGAGTATTGAGCTGTTTGCAACGTAACAAGGGAAAAAAAGGGGAAAAACCAGATACATGCAGCCATCTTGCACAAGCCCAGACCAAAGTACTGAGTGGGACTCATTACAGGCCTTGAGATGCATTGGAGCTCCCTCCATCCTGCTGGGCAGCAATGTGCCCACTGCTGCAGAACAAGGCAGCAGCACCACCTGGGCCAAGTCAACCTTGGCACAATGCAATGAGAACTGATCCAGCCTGGAAGTTCAGAAATTCTGGAAGACCAGCCACCACCAGCAACAGAAATTCTGTTATTGTTGGGAAGAGAATAGAAATGTCTTTCTGGAAAACAAGGAGTCAGTGAAATCTGGTGTCTCCTGGGGCTGCTAAAATAAAAAAAAGTGGACATCCATGCGTGCAGATTGTTGAGGAGATGAGCTCTGGCCAAGCGCCATCAGGCAGAGACTCAGATGATGTTAATGGGCTATGGCTGGGGAAAAGAGGCATAAATGGAAAGCAGCAGATCTCAGATTGTGCACAAGAAAAACTTGACAGAAGCAGGGACTGCTCATCCCACACATGGGAAGAAATCTTTAGGATGTCTCCTAGAATGCGAAGCAGATGATAGAAATTGAAATTTGTGAGGCTGGAAATGTTTATTCTCAGAGCTCCTAATCCCTTTACCCAAGAGCATGCCCAGGCTCACACTAAAGACCTAGAATGAAGGGTACAAGCTTGGCAACCATTCTCAGAGCATGCAAAGACACTTGGCTGACATGCCTGCGTGCGCAGGGCTGGATCATCTAAACCAGGATATGGCAGGAGGACTAGTGAAGCAGAAAAGAAAAATAAGTTGAAGGAGACAAAAACAGAAATAGAAAATGAAGAGTGAAGGACCAACAAGAAATAGCATGACCTGATTAGAAAGCTGGGGCTGTTTTTAGAGGCTCGGCTGTAGCTCACCGAGACAGCTAGACATGGTATCCTCGGATGTGTCCTTCACTCCAATGGTGCTCACGTTTTATTCTGTAGCAGCTTCCACTGTTGCCTGATCTGAGAACAGCACTTCTCAATCCTCTCAGAGTCTGCATGAGGACAGCCTGTGGCACTTCTGGCAGCAGCAATCCTCCAGCAAGATAATCATCGGTGCTCTATTTGCTCTGGGGGCAGTCAGGGGAGCTTGCCCTCTCACAGCAGTGTTTAAGAACACTTTGGTGATAACATCTTCTGGGTGACTCCAGTGACTCACTTCAGGGGATCAGGAATAGGATTCCAGAAGATAAATTTGTCACTGTATATTTAATAAAATCCTCCACATAACAGCATCTACCAGGAACCCCAAGTGGCTCCACACTGGGCCAAGAGGGATGGGGTTCTCCCACATCACTGGCAGAAGAGTCCTATTGTGGCAGGGAGAGCACAAGGCTGACACATGGGAAACAGACTCCTCTGATAGCACAGATCTCCGCTTGGTAGCAGGGTGACAGGAGACTACAGCTCCATACCACAGGGGGTTTGCATCAGCAAACAAAGAAAATCAATGTTTTATGTATCTGACAAAGACAAATTTTACAGCGGGGGTTGCTTACACCTCCAATTAAGCAATTTATCACTTTAATAGAAAGCAGATTCTTCTGCCACTGAGCTGAGGCACAGAAGGGAGCTCTGAAAAAGGTTCCAAAGTGCTCTCCTTTTCTCAGAAGCAACAGCCAGCTCAGGTTTTTCAGCTGAGTAAGGCAGAGCCTGATGTTAAGCAGATGTGTACCACAGAATGGCACCTGGCAGTTTGGAGAGATGCGTTCCTTAGGTATTTCACCCTTGTCGGAGAATGGTCATTTCCCAATCACATTACATTTAAACAAGTCTTCACCTGACTGCACAGCCTGCTTAAATAAGAACGCTCTATAATCATCCTAAAATGGGCAAGCTGCAAATGCTCTGCCTGGTATCTCACTGTAAGGTACCCTTAATCCCTGAACACAGACACTAATTAGGATTGATCTGAGATGGAGCATGCCCTGCTGCATGCTGCTTCTTTCAACTTCCCTTCTCCCTCTGGGCACAGAGTAACAGCAGCCTGATCCTACAGACGTAGTGGAACTGTATCCAGCAAGATTAGCCATGCATATTCATCACAGCTGTACTGGGGGCAGGCAGCAGCCCCCCTGAAAGCCAGTGTACCCCCTCATCCACACCTCCTCACCCCCTCATCCACACGACCTTGCTCCTGAACACAAGTGAAGGTGTGCTGGTTCATTGAGAGTGCTTTGGAGGTACTGAGGGAAGTCGATTGTTCCAGAACACACACACAGAGCTCGGAAAGCATGGGCTGAGTTCTGGGGGTGTCACCACACATAGTAAAATCTTGCTGTGCCCCACACTGGTGTAACTGCTCCAGGTAGGAAGGGCACAGGTTAACTGATATTAGGGACACATCCCAGCTTTCTGAATAGGAGCTGTTTGTTTTACAGCTAAGGACTGAGTAACTCCTGCGCACACAAGCAGGACAGCACTGTGATGGGGGTACTTCCAGGACCTACTAAAATGATCATTTGCTGTAAATTGCACTTTATCTCCACTTCTATTAAGCCCCTTCATCATTTCCTCAGAACCCACAGGTACTCCTTAGCCTGTCTTGGACCACTACTGATTTATGCACTAAGACAAGTCTCACATCCAAATAGAGTAGGTGCCCCATCAAAATTAAAACCTGTCCTTCTCTCCTCTCTTAAAGGTGAGGCTGATGTGCCAGTACCACATCTAGATTTTTCCTTTGTGTACCATGCTTTTGAAAATAGGAAAGGAAGCAGAAGGCAATATCCTCCCCTCTTCTACATGATCAGTACACAGAAAGAAGGAATGGATTTGCTTTTAGGTAATTATTTCTTGGGGGAAAAATACACTGAAATCAATATCTCTGCCAATCAATATCCCTATTTAATTGTAGAAGATCTCAGTCTTTTACATAGAAGCTATCAAAGAGCAAACCCCAAAAAATCTAAAGCCATGGAACAGAAGCACTAGTACCTGAAAGCCGGAAAGGAGCTTTGTAACTACTAACTAAAAGAGAACAACCAGGAATTAATGACACAACAGAAAGACTCAAAATACACAGCACAAAGAGATGGTCCCAGCCCCCACTTGATTAATGGGTAAAATCCACAGAAGATCAAAATAATGCTGCTCCATTTCAATGGAAAATCCATTGACTCCATCTCCTGCATTATCATTTAGGAGCAAGGTGTCCAGTTCTGCCTAGAACACTTGTAAAAGCAAACCTGAGCTACTCCCTTAACAGAATAGTTTTGCAAATAGTTTTGACAAAGTTAGCAGGGTTTTGCTGGAAAGCAGAAACAGCAACTACCCCACACCATTTTTAAGAGTAAATCTGCCTATCACCCATACTGACCAGGCTGTTCAGGCTCACTGGGGGAACTGGGGCAACACCCCTCACCATGTGGTGCTGGGGACCTGGGGGAGTGGGCTGCTTTTCTGGGTGGGCTCTGCAGTGCTCCACTCATTCCACAAAGAAGTCACACAAAACACACCAGCCTGAGAACTTTACAAAGGAGACCTCACCATCGAGCCTACAGATCGCCTGGGGCTGACATATCTTTACCCCAAGCAGCCCAAATTTGGTCGCTTTCTGGACATAGCCTGAAAGGCTCCTGTGTGCAATCATTTAGGGAGGATGGCTGACTTGACATTTTTAGTGGTGATGTAAGCAGTCTTCATTTAAAACCACAAGCTTCTCCACGGTGGTGACCCTGAGGAGTGACTCATGCCTTGGTCAAAATCAGTCAGGAAGAACAAGCCAGCAAGTCACAAACTTGGAGCTCACAACTTCAGAGCAGGCAAAGAAAACTTCAGCTCCTAGAGCGGTGTGTTGACCTGTGCCAACCCATGCTACTCTTGTTCATACGCTGCACATCCCCTCTGAAAACTCAATACAGAGGAGAAAAGCCTTGGCTGAGGTGGGCCTCCTGAAAACCAAAGAATGCTGCTCCCAGAGCTGCAGATTTTGCATGAGATTTCTGCTTCATTTCTTTTACTGCAGCCAGGTCCAGGCCTCAGCAGCATGCTGAGCTTTGCAGACACTGTGAAAGTAAAACCAGAAGACTGCATTTCTTTCAGCTAAAATCCATGTGCTGTGGAGGTCAAATGGGGACATTTAAAGGAGATCCTCAGGAAGTATTACATTTCCCTCTTGAGTCACAAGTCCAAACAAAACAAAGCATATGGCCTTTTAGTGAATTCCCAAATTTCCTGCACCAGTCAGATTTCCCTTCATTCTGCTTAATCCTATCACTTTTGAACCCGACAAACCGGTATGAATCCAGTCAAGTTGACTCTAAAAAAACCTGCTAAAGACAGAAAGAGAAAGGCAAAGAATTTACACTCACAGACACAAACCTAAATGCTGAAGGTCAGGCGCTAAGGCTGATTCACATCACTGAACTCATCCTCTCAGCTACACACACATGATTCAGTCTGAGCTGTAAAGCAGCACTGGTGCCCTGGAGGACCCACAATTCCCAAGTAAACTCCAATGGTAAGTATTCTCCCAGCAGCTGGCACTCAGCCTTCCTCCAGGGTCCAAGGGAGTCTGCCCTGGATCCCTAATAAAACAAGACTGCTGTCTGCACTGAGAGGCTGGAATCGTTTCCCCATCACAGCCTGTCTCTGACATCTTACTCTTATGTTTCCATGCATGACAAACTGCTTTAGCCTGAAGACTCTTTCCAGTTCTCGTTTGTGAGGTATTTATATCCTGTCCTCATTTTCCAGATTGTTTGCAAACATAACAAAACAACTGTGGTCATAAGATTTTCGGATTTTTCCTTTCTGAAAAATGTGGGAGCCCCAGGGCCAGACCACCTCTTCATATGGCTGAGTGCCACACACATCCCACAGGCAAGGATGAAGGATGCTGCTGTGGGCTCCCTCCTCAAGCTGCAGTTCATGAATGGATGGGATTCTCCACACTCCGTATGAGACTGCTGATAAGGAGCACATCCCCTATGAGATCTAATTCCAAAGAACAGAAAAAACCCCATTCTGCTGTCCCAAACCAGAACTCATACAAGTTCAGGGAAAAGGCTGACTCCATACAGCCCTGCTGTTGACTGAAGATGTGGCTTTACAGACAAAGAAGAGAAGGGCCATAGGGACACCTGGAAAGCATTTCCCCTTCCCCTCAGGAAGGGGCAGAAAACCTTGGCTTTACAGAATTTACAGATTTCACTAGAAAGGAATGATCTATCTTTCCTTCTGCATCTCCTGCTGGAAACAAGAAGGTGAAATTTGATCTTTGATCTGCACAGCCTGACAGCAAGGAGCTGCAGTTTACCAAATGTGGAAGCTTTATACTGAGTTTCATTGCTTTGAAAAGGACTGGGAAAAACCACCAAAACTGCAAACCTAAATAACTACCAGTGGCTGAGCTGCTCACAAAGTTATGTTCAGACAGTTGCAGAATCTTCAAATTCCCAACAGAATCCAACCAGGACTGTCTGTCCCAGTAACCATATTCCCCAATACTCCTCCTCCAGAGATGCACAGTGGCTGGAGACCCCTCCCAGCCGTGGCTCCACTCGCAGCCAGCTCCATGGCAATGCCCTCTGCAGCAGGAAGCAGAGCACCCGGCCAGCCTCTGGAGTTTCCTGGGCTGCAAGCCCATGGTTTCTCTTTACAGTGGGAATTTCCGCATTCTGATATTTCCCCTGCCACACAAGAACCTTCATAGATATGCCAGAGCAAGCTGACCCAGAAAACCCACCAAAGCCTGCTTAATAAACGTCTTTCTTCTATGCTACTTAACTACCCAGTTCTAATTATCATCTTCATCATCCCCTTCTCCTGCAAATAGTCAGCCTTTCTGAACAAAATCTGCTGAAGCTGCAAACATGAATTCTGCCTTACGTTTGCAATCATTTTAAAAAGCCTCTTGAGACAGTAAAACCCAGCTCATCAGTAACTGAGCACACTGACCTGCTGCAGAGAATTCCCAGAGCTGCAGATGCTCATGGAGATGTCCAGGGGCAGCAGCCAGTGGCTGACACAAAAGGGTCAGTAACAAGAGGACACTGAGCCCCAGCAGTTCTGCACCTATTCCTTCCACAAACAGCTGCTTGCAGAAGGAGGTGGGGGAATTCCTTTCAAAACCAGGCCAGGAATGATTGCTGCAAGCTGTTGGTCATCATGAGTCAACCCGGGGGCAAGATGGCACTGACACAATCTGTCAGTCTGTCCTTGGCTCTTCACCCTTCCCTCAGCCACACTCCTGAGAAAAGGGGCAGCAGAAAGTGCTCACCTGCATCTTCATCCCAGCCCCAGGGAGAATTCAGGGGTGCAGACAATCCTCTTTCTCACTCAGCACCTTCTGTTTACTCCTGCATGGTGAAGAGAGATGCTGCATCCTAAGGAAAGGCGCAGTTCAGCTCAAAGCGTGCCTGCCAGCCAACAAAGAGGGGCTGCCAGCACCCAGTGGCTTTCTGGCAGCAGCATCCTTCCCAAGAGCTCCATGCTGGCAGCACAAGCATTCATTTCATGATGGTTAGTTTATGATCTTGCCATACTGCCCTGCTATTTCTGAACAGCGGGGCTGTAATCGAAGGCGTCTGAGGGCCCAGGAGAGAAGGGAGCTATTACACTGCAGAGTTCCTGTGGTGTCCATGGGCTCTGCATGGCAGGATTCAAGCACAGCCTCTGTGAGGGTTTGGACACTGGACCCAAGAAGGGGCTCCACAGCTTTCCCCTTCCTGTCCATTTCTGCTTGTCAGCCCCTCACAGCTCCAAAACTCAAGCATTACTTCTCTAAATGAAGTGCTTTGGAATTAACACAAGGCTTTCAAAATGGTCATCAAAAAGGGTCACCCCAACCCATCCCAAGAGATCACGCATCACTGGCTCTACCTTGGCATTCTGATCTTACCAAATTCCTAATACAAGACACTTCTGCACACCTGAGGAGCAGCTAGGGATGAAGGGGAAGAGGGACACAGGGAACTAGTGTTGCAAGCATCAAAAGCTTTCACATTTACATTTTGATTCCATTCTTTCCTCTGATCCTAAAATAGCTTGTCAGCTGCATAACCCCTCTAAATCACAGCCTCTGATGTAGCATCAACACACGCCACCTACATGAACTACCTGATGGTTTCCAGATTAGCTACCTGGTGTTAAAAACAAAGCAATTAATTCACAAACAAGAGTACAGACATAACATTCAGCACCTCCATTATGCGCTGGTGTAACTGCAGGCCTTAGTCCACTCTGAGGAGAAACAGGCTAAAAGCTTCTGCTGCTCATCAGAGCCAGCTTTTGTGACACGAAAAAGACAGCAAACTAAAATAATGTGATGCAGTCTTCCCTGTTAACATCATCTGCCACTCCTCCTCTGGCACATTCCAGTACCTTGGCTGCTGCTTTAGGGAACCTCTCTTTGTACAACTCCCAGTGCTTTCATGAGCACTAAGCAGACACCAGAAAAAAGAGCAGCAGCCGAAGCTACCAGAACACAATTTCCTCAGCACATGAACTGCTGGACAATACTGTGCTGACATTTCAGTTACAGAGAGCATGGAACACGTCACAAGAACATGAGATTGCTGCTGCTGTAGGACAGGGCTGAGACTTTTTATCCATCTTTATCAATCAGCAAGGAAGTAATGACAACATTTCACTCCACTGCAGCCAGGTTGGCTCAGAGTGGACCCTCTCATTCCTGTTCAGTGGCACCTACCCCTGCACAGGCAGCATAGGAGTGGGTGAACTCCAACAGCCTGCAGCCAGCTCTGAATGAGTGAGGAAAAGACAAGCCTGTGCCTAGGGGCACCACTATCCCAGGAAAGTTTTATTTCCACCTCGAGACAGTTTCAGTGGATCTTAGAGCGAGAGATGCCCAAAAGAGATGCCCAAAGATCAGCTCCTGAGGGGCACACATGCACTGAGCCAGGGCTGTTCAGCCCTCTGCCCGTGTGCTCCCTCCATGTTCAGGTGGGCTGTGCAGCATCCTCCTCACTTAGGATGGGATGGTTACACTTTATGCTACTGCCACGGGGCTACAGGATGAGTGATTTCCACCCTGCCACCATGAAACGGCTAATGCAGGGAGAGGTATATCCACAGAATTGGCTCATTTGAATGTCCTGACCAGCCACTGCAGATGGTCAAAACCCCAAACCCATTCCTTACTTGAGATGGCTGTTTCATAGTGCCCTTCACAGCATCTCACTAAGAACCAGTCTTCTCCCTCATCTGCACAGACCATACCCACATGTGTGTTCAACCCCCCCCAAATTCTCTCTTAAAGATACTACAGGTATGCCAAATCCCAGCAACGCCTGCCCCATGCTCTTTCTGGACACAAACATAACAAAACAGCTCAAACTTCTCCCCACACTAGCTGAAAGAGCAAATGGCCTGCCTGGACACACAGCCTTTGCTCAGCACAATACTGTGTTTGTAACAGAAACTGCACAGACTCCTGTGGAAGAGCAAGGAAGAAAAACATGTAAAATCTTGAGTCCCTGTGAGCAGCTGAGATGCTTCCCAGAACAGCTGACAGCTTCCTTTCTCCAGGCCTGCGTGGGGGAGGACAGACCTGGATGCTCCAGACAGACCCTATGCAACCTTCTCCTTGATTTACGGGTGACACAACCCAGCAGAAGGCCCTGGTACAAACATTTGCTCCAGCAGCCTCAGAACCTTACAGTCCCTCCAAAGACAGCAGTATTCTGCACAAAGGAGCACTTTTTACCTTTTCTGCCAATTCTCTGTACAGTCAGGGGTAAAACAATTACCTCATTACAGTCACACACCAAATTCCCTTCTGCTGGAATTCACATCAGCCCTACTGCAACTTTATAACATTTGCATTATAAAAATGTCTGCAAAGGAGGCCAAGAAAAACAGCTTTTTGTTCAGAGGAAGCTCTGTGGTCAAGATGATGTCATCAGAAAGCGCCAAATTAATTTCCTGTGGTTACATCCTACAGGAAATCCAAGAAGCTCAGCTTTCTTGCTAAACCAAGCAGTCATTTGTTGTCAATAACTGTTAATTATGTGCCCAGATGTGTCATGAACTAAGGACTATCACGATTAGCCGTCATTCCCTGGACTCCCCCCAGATGGGCCAGTGAGATCTGTTTAAATCAGTGGCCTGAAAACCAGGAAAAATGCTCCAGCCCCACATCCCAGGCCAGCCTGGGGTTCTGGGGCTGCTGTGCTCATGTGCCAGCACAGGAACCCTCCTGCTGCTGCTTCCAGCCCCCACAATGGGGGATGTGCTGGTGCAGAAACCCCACAGAACAGCAGCCACACAGGTCACCCTGGTTAGCAGCAACAGGGACCCCATCAAGAAAACTGTAAAAACAATGGCAAGTAACAGCTTTTCTGCTCTTCATGAACAGAAACAAGGAAATCAGGAGTGATTTCAGGATGTTTTCCAGCTGCTAAAATAATAAAGAAAATGGCTAGCAAGTCCCTCCCCCAGGCACAGTCCTTCCACAACCTACTGAAAGATGCATTTCTCCAAGGCTTACTTGATATTCAACTTACCAAATAAGTTAGTAAAGCAGTAAAGCACTCAACAAATTCCAGCAGATCTTTTCCACAGCTTACCAGTGGGAAACTCATCTTCCCCAGTTTTCAGATCTCCCCCAAAACCACCTGTGCTTACATGAATTCTCACCTGCCCTGCTGCCTCTAGCTCCTCCCTGCACCTGCCATGCAATCACCAGTCTCCATTTTCCCACTCACAGTAGAGGGGAATCCCTGGAGCAAGGGAGAGGTTTGGTATCTGTAATGTGCACTAAAATATGATTCTCTCCTTACAGTGAACTTTCAGTAGAAATCCCTTGGGACAGACTCTTCAGTCCGTGCAGCCCACTTCCCTGCACTGGCAGGGAGCCCAGCATAATGGCTCAGGAATTGAATGGTCAACGCAAAGTAGATCCTGCACAATTTGTTTTCAGGTCTACATTAATTCTTTCTCTTTTCACTGGTATTTAGTCTTAAGTGTATTTTATGCAAACACTGGGGACAGGGATCTTGCCCATTTCTTGTCTGGAAAAGGCACAACTTAGGATGCAGCTTAGCAGAGTCTGGATCAGCAGCACCTGTTACCAGTGGGAAACACCCTGAGGACAGCAAGGGCTCAGCTGCAGCAACATGGTACTGACACTGACCCAGCAGCAGCTTCTACCCCTGGAGCCCAGAGCCTCTGTGCTGTGGGAACACAGGTGGTAAGGGAGAGGGAGGCAAAAGGACCTGCTCAGGTCCCAGACACTAGGGATGGGGGAGGCAAATGGACTAACCAGGCATCCTTGCACTCACATATCACATCTACTGGTACAAAGACTTTCCTTAACAAAAGGCAAGTGGACACCTGGGAAGAGAAGTCACGTAGCTTCCAAATTCTTGGAGTAGAACAGGGCAGACAGACAAGGCTTTTAGCAATGTTCATGTCTGTCTGGAAAACCATGCAGTGCACACTACAGCTTGGACTATTTAATAAGTTTCCTACCTCTCTGTCCTTGAGCTTCATGGCAAGCACCAGCTGATGTCTGTGGTTAGTAAGGGCTTCCCGGTAGTTTCCTTTGGAGAAGAATGCAGAGCCCAGATTTCCATGAGCTCGGCATTCTCCCGTCTGGTCACCTGCATCACATGCAAACAAAACAAAGATTAGCTAACACAGGCACTGCTGGAAGCATCCAGTGGGAAGACTGAAACATGGGGTGTAAGTGACGATCCAGTGTGAGAATCAGCATTAGAACAAACTCATCTTCATGTTTAATACACAGGCAAACTTTCCTCTTTGCTGGCCTTCAGAACATCTACAATAGCCATCAATCTTATTTTTAGAATTGTTTTACTTTCTTCTGTGGCCTAACACTTGGCAATTTTCCATTCCTGTTTATTCCTTGCTTGACACTGTGAAGGTCAATGGCCAAGGCCTAGAACAAGCACAAAGCATGCCAGCTTTCTTGAGAAAGCAATTCTGCAGCACAGCTCAGCTCAGCAGTACAAAGTACACCTACAACCATCTTCAAGAGAGCAGTCCCTGTGCTCTCAGTGAATGCTCCTGTCTCAAGCCTTCGGGCACTGTTTCTCCAACTCTGCACAGTCAGGCCTTTCTCTCACACCTGCCTGCTCTCCTACAGCACCCCAAGAAGCTGAATGCTCTCACTGTTGTGCAGAATGTACTGTATTCAAGAGGGATTTTTGAATTTGTTTATTTTTAAACACTCTTTGTTCATCGTCTCACTACTGATTTGTTCCTTCCCTGGCTAGTGCCCTAGAATCTCTGACTGAGCACTTTTGTCCATCAAATACTTGGAAAAGCAGATGGCTTCATTTAAGATTTTGAGCCCAAGTCTACACAGGGAGTAAGAGCAGTTCCCATACACATGACATGAGGTAATTAGAAGACCCTGTAAAACCGTAGCACATTCATTGCTCATCTGCCCCTTCACACAGGCAGGCAAACAGGGATGCACAAACCTGCAGTCTGCACATTTCAGAAGCTTCAGACTGGATTTAGCAGCTTGTGAAAACCCATAGAAACCTAAGCACTCGAGAAATGCTGATCATTAACCCAGCTCTTGTTTCACCTGTCCCAACCCAGCACTCAAAGAGTGAAAGGAGAATTCTTACCTAAACTCTTGGCTACGTCCAAGTCCTGCTGCATGTATCCAGTGCTTTTCTCTGTGTTCCCAAGGGACCAGTACGCACTGCTCAGTGCAGAGAACACCGATCCCCGCAGCTTCAGGCTGCAAGTGCCAATCTTCAGGGCAGCCTCCAGCACCACCACAGAGGCCCCGTGGTGGCCTGCAGTCAGGAGCTCCTGGCCAATCACAGACACCACAACAAAGGGGCTCTTGTCCAGCTTCATCTTCTGCAGTTGTTGGTAGGTAGGCTCCAGGGACTCTGAAGTGCAAAAACGAAGACAGAGGTACTCAACAAACCAAGTTATTTGCATCAGGAATCACCTTAACAACTCATCTTGATCTTTTCACAACCAAATGACACATTACTTAAGGGCCAGATGGCCAAATCAAACAAAGATTTATTAAGGGAGCTTGGGGCTTGAAGGTACCATCTAAGATCTGGCACATCAAGACAGATCACCTGGCAAGCTGCTGTTTGCCTTGCAGAAAGCACTTCAGGAAGATAGCATAAGCACAGAGCTTAGAGCAGCCTCATACTGAGCTCTGACCCCTAGCCTAACAGCAGAAGGAATACAGAATAGCTATGGAATTTTGTAGGAAACTGGAAATGGGCCATCTACAATGTCTAAGAGCATTGCAGTTTTTGCTCCTTCAGCACAGACCTTAAGACAAACGTGCAAAGTCTGTGCCTGTCCAGATACCCATGCACATGATGTGTGCCCAGAGAGGTGACCAAAACTGCAGAAAGAAGCTGCTCCTTCTGCAGAAGATAGTGCTCCTGCAGACTGACAGCACTGAGCCTGCCCAACTGCTTTGAATTGTCTAACTGCAGCAGGGAGCACAGTTGATATACAGCTGCAGGGCAATAGGCCAGAGAACATCCTGCCAAATTTGGGGATGCTCCCATAGAACAGCACATAGCCTGCATTCTAAGCAGCAGCCTTAGTACCTTTGGGTAGCAAATGAAATTGCATTCACCAAGTAACTATCATATAGGATAGAAACTTCCAGATGAATTAATTTTAGAGGATGGAGAAAAACACTGCAAAAAAGGACACACCAACAAGGATATTTTTTAATTTCAGTTCTCCTTGGCTCTTAAGCCCTGTGGCCCTCAGCACCATCTGCTGAGGATAAGAATTGCCATGTTCCCTCCTGACTAACAGCATTAGGGCATTGCAGCACAAAGCCTGCAAGAGAAACAGAGCAAAGAGGAGACAACCCCCTTCCTCTAGAGAAAAAAATCCTGGAAACGGGGACATTATGAAAGAGAAGCAAAACACCACACAGCTCATATGGCTTCAAGGTCTCTGTGATTTCAAACACTGCCTGAACAGAAGTGAATTAGCAGAGCAGCCCTTCCGCCTTCTGGAATGCTGTGTTTTGTGAGACATTAGTACCACAGAAAAGCTGCAGATGTGCTCTTCTGGGCAAACACTAGCCTGGAGCATTTCAGATGCGCTGTTCCCAGCCAAAACATTGTGGCAAGTTGTTCCAGTAACAGCACAGCCAGGGCCACGACAGCACACACCTCTGCCTGCACTGATTCTTGAGAAAGGAAAAATGAACAAGGACTCCATGGGAACTGCTGTACAAAGCCAGTCTGATCCATCTCCCTCAACTGCCCATCCCACTCAACCAGAAGGATAGGTTTTGTTCCTCCTGCAAGTTCAGGCTCCATTTTCAGCATCCTCCTGACTCAGCAGAGAAGCCAAATCTTGAAATCTTTCCCTTCAGGTCTCCAGGCTCTCCTGTCCTCAGATGCTGGGAGAGTCACCATGGACAGAAACCCACACCTCTGGGTACTTCAGCAGCAGGTCACACCTCTGAGAACCCCCCTGTGCTTACCTCGCATGGGAGACTTCATGGCGGCCTCGACCATGCCCACCAGAAGCTGAAGGCTCTTGGGATCCTGCGCCAGCCCCGACGCAAACGCGGCCAGCGCATCCGCATGGCGTCCCAGGTACTGCAGGGCCACGCCCTGTCGGAAGTATGCCTGCAGGAACAGAGGCAACAGCAATGCCCATCACTGAACCATCACAAGGAGTCACAAATAACACAGCTGCCCTGACCGTGTGCTGGTGGACGACAGGGCCACACCATCACACTCTGGCTTCTCTGCTCACGCCGGCTGCAATCAAAGCCACCCAACAGCACAGTCTGGTTTGTGGATCCCACCAGCGTGTACCCCCTTATGGTTTGCTTTTCTGTTGTTCGTGGGATTTGTGGAAGCAGGTAGAGAGGTCAGGCAGATAGGCTTCAAGATGGCAAAGAAGAAGGTTTTATTTACAAGAAGTTCTTTTTATACACAGTAATAAACAATTGTCTATTGGCCAAAGACAATCCACCCCCAAAGACCTATTGGTTATGGCTTGTACACCTCTAACACAAAACACAGAGATTAAGAAAGTACAGTTTATCTATATTCTCCATGAGAGAGAAAGGAAAATCCTAAAACACTGCAACTACACCCTCTCATTGTGGTCACCCTTTTGGCTTTAGCAAGGCCTCTGAACTGTTTTGGAGACCAGGGATGGTCACTACTAGTAAGGCACAGCTTTCCCCTTTGACTTGGCCTTAACTTGGACCACTTCTTAACTACTAGATGCTTATTCTCAAGACCCTCTTTTCCAGTCTCAGCTCACAGAGACCCACACTCAAGATACATTAGGTATCCATCCACAGAAGTCTTTTTACTTAAACACAAGAAATCTTTAATTGATTTCTGAACTGGTATTTCATTAGAGCATTCAGGCACTTTTGGACTTCAATCCAGGAAGGCAGAGATTAAGAAAAATCAGAAATTATGTGAGAAATTTAGAGACATTAATATTTAATCTCTTTTCCATTAGTAACTCTTGATTGAAGAACCCCTTTTAATGAATTCAATGAAAGTAAAATGCTTTTCATTAACCTTTAGTATAAATGTGTTCTTATTGAACCAAACAAGCCACTGTACTGGAAACCCAATTCAGTGTTAACTAGATTACAAGCATGAAGCTTTAAATCAAAGAAAATACAAAGAACTAACAACATGCAGCGGCCACCAAGCACAAGTCCTCCCAGCAGTGAATGAGCTGTCACCTAAATCATGCTGTACAGTTTTAAGTCTTTTTTTTGCAGAATTATCATCTAATTACTTTCTTTACTGCCTGATGACAGAGGGAGTTGGACACAGCATGTCTCTGACTGCGATCTTTCTCACACACAAGGCTGGCTGGTCCAGGACAGCCGTGACTGCCTGATTCAGCTCTCTAGAAGGTGGCACAGACACACAGCCACCAGCACCGAGCTCCAGATGGTTTGTGGGCATCTTCAGCACCTTGTGCTTCACTGGCACATCCTGAATGCTGAGAAACGAGTCCCCATCCTCTGAACCCCGCACACAGAGGAGACACACAGGCTCCAGGTGGCAGGAGGAGACAGGACGGAGCAAGACCCACGAACACACAGTTCAGTTCCGTACATTCTGAATATCCTTTACGGAAAAGGTTTTTATCCGCTCCCCACATCTATTCCTGGAAGTGCCCCCTGGAAACCACTTAATTTGAATACAAACACGACATTCAAAGCCAAAAGAGAAACCTATTAATCATAACAGAAAGGAAGATTTTGGCCTATTTTTCTCCCGCAAAAAAAACCTTTCCTTCCTTCCTTCCTCTTCCAGTTTCTGGCATACACAAGAATGCTCTCTGCACATTGTGTTCCCCACGGACCTTTAACTAAATAAATAAAAAGCATTCACATCACCTATTTCCTCCCCAAGAGGCATTCACAAGTTAGTTTAGCATTGGAATGAAGACACTGTATCAAGGGAAAAAGTCTGCAAAGAGGAAATGGTGAGAATCACCCTTTGGAAGAGAAGAGGAAAAGGGAAGGCAAGCAGCCAGCAGCTGCAGCTGAAGGAATGAGCCAAGGAGCGGCTCCCGGTCCCGACACAGACGGAGCCTTCCCATGCTGAGAGAGCTTTAAATTTTAAATCACATTATGTGAAGATACTACGGTGCTCACTCTACAGTAACAGTTACATTAATTTTCCAGTGATCCCAAAAAAGAAAAAATTATCAATTCCTTTTAAGAAGATTAAAGCAAGGAGAGAGACAATGTTTTACTAAAGACAAGACAGAAACAGCGGGTGTTTTCTAACCTGGCTCTCTGCATCCTCAGTGTAATACAGACAGCTGGAACCATCTCTTTCATGTTTGCAGTCTCTGCGTCACACTTTCCAGGAACAAGGCACTGTGCAAGAAGAAAGCCTCATGCTCAGCCTGAAATTTGGCACCAGATGCATCTCCCTCAACAGGAACTCATTTCTCCTGTCCTTGTGCTAGCGGGATGGACACAGATGCGCTGTTCCCACCTTCAGAGTCACAGCATGTCAGGGGTTCCCATCACCTGCACCAGCCTGAGCTCTGCCCAGCACACCCACGGCCCACAGAAGGACAGGGAGAGCAGGGATGCAGCTCTTGCCAGCAAAAGCCTTTTGGGAAGGAAAGACGACTAAAGAGTCCAAAGCTGCTCTATGAAGCAACCAATCTCATCAAGTCCCCAATACTATGTTGGAGAGGCTTTTAAGTGAGCATTCCCACACACCTCCAAGAATCAGACACCAGTGCAAGCTTATCCATAATACCTTTGAAAGCACTGTTGATACTCTGGAAGCAAAAATAAGTTGTTCTAATTAATTATCTGGCACTTGAGACTTGTGAGGCATGCAGAACACTGTCTCTCTTTAATGGAGGCTGGTCACACTGCCAGCCCCAGGACAGAACCCAGCGAGGTGAAGCGGCATCGCTCCCAACACAGGACCCACCCAAAGGGTAGTAAGTCTTCCCACCTCATTCAGGTTTTGCCACCTCATTTTTGGAGACTTGCCTTTTTGCCCCACGCTTTTCAGAGCTTCCACGGCCAGAATTAAGATTTTTAGTGCTTCTGTCTACCCTCAAGTTAATTTTACAAAACTTGTACGAACAGAAGAAGAGCACAGAGACCTTGGCCAGGGTAGCTCTGAAGGGGCAGCTGGTGGCTGGCCCATATCAGCATCTGCCTAGGCAGGCACAGCCCCTCTGCAATTCTAGGCACGAGCCCTATTCTGAGCACGAGCACGAGTTTTCTGCTCGATTTACTGACCCGTGTAGTTTCTGTACACACCAGTCTTTTACATCTCTCTTTATTACAGCCCATTAAAGGGAAAAGGAGAATTTCTATCTGTCCTACTGGACTGATGGCTGCAGTGTCCAGGCAACACAAATAAACATGCTTATTAGATTTTGATTTTCATCATCTGAGATCCCATCTAGGTAACTGTCTAGACCCTGAATATTAGATATCCCTGTGCAGTCTGACACAGGAGTAGAATGCAAATGTCATCACTGAATGGCCAATATCAAGAGGGGTGCTGAAATTTTTATTAACTCTTCTAATAGCAATATGCAAGAACTGTTTTAGGCTACAGTAATTGGTTTATAATTAATACAAAATACACAAAGAAGATAAAAATACAGCACAAAGAAACAGCATATAAGAATATGAAGGGGACCTCTAAGTTCCCCAAGATTTTGTTAAATAAAATCAAGCCCAGTAAAGGAAAATCAAGACACCTCAGTGCTTTTCTTACTGGAACATACTTTAAATTTTTCGACCCAGGATCGCGGCAAATACTCCTGTTCTACTGGCATCTTTGGCAGCCTCTGGTATTCATGTTCATACATGGGGTTCATACTGTTTTCCTTACACAATTGATCCACAGCATGTCTCACACAGTGCCTCCAGGAGTGGGAGTGAAGTAGCAGCCTCATGAGCTCAATCCTGTCTTACCACAGGCTCTTGTCAATCTGAAGCACGAGTTCATGTTTCTGGAATACGATTTAGTACCAGAGTACCAGCATTTTGTTAACAGTAGCCCATGCTACAGTCCTTACTGAGCAGGACAGTATTTTTATAAGTATTTTAAACCAGTTAGAACTGGGGGATTAATTGGCATGTGGGTCCCTTCCAAGAGTGCACGGTCACCTGGCTGACTCAGGACACACTGACAGCCCAGGACCCCTACATCTCCCTGAAGAAGGGGGACAATTTCAAGGGTCCCATGTGTGGCAGACCAAGGTCCTGCCCACAAGGAATGCAGCAACAGAGACTACACCAGCTTTGGGATCTCCCCCTAGCACAGGAGCTCCTGTGCCTCCCCCTGCACACCCCCTTCCTGCAGGGATCCCACAGGCCACAGCTGCACTGCCCTCTTGCCACACTGCCCTGCCAGGGCTCACCTGGTCCCTCTGCCACCAAACCTCACACCGCAGATTCACGGACATGGCACAATGCCAGCCAACATTAACTGGATAATGGAGATAAGAGGAACAAAACTGGAACAGCATCAGAAGAACTTGGAGCAGAAAATTACGGTCAAACAAACATGGAAAACTTGAAAAAAAAGCACCTCGGTCTTAGACAAAAGCTGCCATTGTATGCAGGGGAGGAAATTCAAACCACCTTCATACTGCTGTCAGCTTCGGACCCTGGACAGCTGGCCATCGGGGCAGGAAAGGCAAACACACAGAAAATGCTTCTTCCATAAAGTTTCCTTGGTTTGCCAGATCAGCAGACGATGCCAAAAATAGCAGGAATCATCTATGATGCATTTAATGCCTGTTCTCAGCCTGCACAACACCTCTTGTGCAGTCAGATCCACTGCCCCTCGTGGCCACCCATGCCAGCTGGGCCCACGGCTGACCAGTGTTATGCAAGGGACCGGCAGAAGGGAGGGAATGTGTGAACAGTTGCCACAGCTTCTCAAGGCCAAGCACCAGGTTGAATCTGTCCTCTCCCTTTGTAACTGTTTTACAGCCAAATTTTAGAGAAAAATACGGACAAATCTCTGCTGTGGGATTTCAGGAATGTGAGGAGAGGGAAGACTGCACTGTAATTCAGAACACATGTAGCACATGCATAAATACTGCTGCTGACCACACGAGCTGCATTCCTGCTTGCCCAAAATTAAGGTTTCACCCCAGGTAACACTTTTCCTTCACAGTCCTACAGCTGGCTGACACCTGAACCACAGCTGTCAGCCTGCCCTAGAGAATCAGCACAACAGATTTGTTGTCTCTGCAGCTTTGTTTCTTTATCTTCTACCTGTTTCCAAGGTGCCTCTTACAGAGCTACACTACTTAGAAATGGAAATTTCCTCTAAGCCCCATTGAGCCTACAGAGAAAAACAAGATGGGTGTGTGTGTAAAGAATCCTGCCTTGTTTTATCCAAAGAGCATTTAATCATTCTTATTAATTGTGCTTCCACTGCCTGCTAATGGGATTCTGTGCACAGACCACTTGCCCACCTGAAATAAATTGAATTTAATCAGTAAATAAAGAGCCCAGCCTTTACGTACTTAGCTGAAGTAAACAGCTCAGCTTTTCACAGAGCTTATCTTTGTTGCTCCATTCTCACATGCTTCAGGCTCACTCCAGGAACAGCAGCTACATCCTGGAACCCCCCTTCAGAGGACATCCCTCTCCTTCCCTAACAGCAGGTGCCAGCAGACAATCTTCCTGTCTTTATCAGCTACAACTCTTAACCCTCATCTAACAGCAAGAACCAGCCATGAGTGGAGGAAAGTGCTCCACTCTTCCTCTGCCCCCAATACTGGGCCCTGTTGGCTTCACTCTCCATCTGTAAAATCCCTGTCTTACACGTCCCAATTATCCTGCCTCTTCCTGGTTTTAGCTGCTGTTTGATTGCTGTGAATCTGAAAAGAATTTAGGGTTGTTTTGGAAATGCTCATGTCTGAACTGAAGGACACTGAGATACAGCAGAGGTCATTTAAGAACCCTTTAACACCTCTGGCTTACCTTGACAAGGTACTTCACCCAAACGACTCAAACCCTCCATAACTGCTGAAAAGTCAGATAAACTTTAATCAGCATCAGATGCAAATGATGATTTGCGTGTCACAAGAATGAGTGCACTGCAATATTTCAAACAAGCATTTCAGGATTTTAACACAGTCCGTTTTACCAACACAGGAGACTGACTCCACAGGAGCAACAACAGCTCTGCATACATCCCTGCCTAGAGAGGTGAAATGCACCCTGAGAGCCCCCAGAATTACGCTGGGCTTTGTGGAAAAGAAGCCCCAAAGCCACTTCCTTATCACACATCTCCATGGGTCCATTCTGAACACTGCCCTATCTTAAGCTACATCCTATCTTACCAATGAAGTAGAAAAAAATACCTGAGTAGTACAATCTCCAGAAGAGCAGAACAGAAGACAAAAGATGAAATATCCCATAGTTATGGAGCAGGATAACAGTGACTGCCACACGTTCACAGGTAGGTGGCTTCAGGTCTGTAACCCCCACAGAAGCATCTGATGCTCAGCAGGGACTGTGACAGAGAAGCCCAGCACACACCTACTGCAGACACAGAATCCTGCCTCTTGGCTCACCATCTCCCTGCCAGCACCCAGCCAGCACCGCCTGCCAAGGACAAAGCTGATGACAGGGGAAAGGGGAAAAATCAAATTTGCAAAAGTACTAAACATATAAATCTCTTTGGCCCAAGTGAACGTGGGAAAAATTCTTCAGCAGGAGTGTCCCATTTAGCAAGTTTTGCCAGACCATTACTCTTGTAATGCAAAGGGGAGAAACATCAACACCATGTTTCCTTACAATGATTCGCCTCCTTTATCACAGATCTCTGAAGCACCAAGTAATTTAGTAGTTGCTATGGAAACTGCTAGTTTTATTGAACAGCCCTGAAAGGGTCAAGAGGTACCATCAAACTGGCCAACTGTAAATTATTTCCCTGCTAAACATCTGCTTTATTTTAGTTGTCCTACCACTTCTCTATTTTGTTGCTAGAACAGTATCTGGATGGACTCCAGAATAGGTGTCATTCTTCGGTGGGGCTGCAACAGCCAAGTCCAAAAATAGCCATTTTCATTTTCTAATACACTGTAAAATCCTTCATACAAAGGAGCCATACTGAGGGCAGAACAGCAAAGAATGGGGGACTCTTCCTTCTCGCACACACCACTACCAACTTGAGACAATGGCAACCAACATGAAGAGTTGGTTTTCACCATGATCCCTGGGGGTTTCACATGGCTGCTTACACCAGCCACGAGACGAACAATCCATCAGACTGATCCACTTGTGCCTACAGAAAAGGGAGAAACAGCAGTATGCTGAAGAGCACCCTGCACTTCTCAGCAAGCACCCAGCTCTTCTCAGTTTTGCAACCCCAAGACAGGACAGTCTCCCTTGCCAGCAAGGGTCTGTGCTCCAGGAACACAAAACATCGCATTGCCTGTAGCAGACTACAAGGAAACAATGTTATCTACCTTCCTTTATTCATCATATAGAAAATGGCACCAGAGATTCCAAATCTAGTTAGCAGCTTCCATCCTTACAGGCCAGGAGAACTGCAGGAGTACTGGCTGCGCTTCCAACTTTGCTATTGAACTCACTGGATTTGTGATTTGTGTCAGTTCCATAAAAGTGCCAAATTTCTTATTAACCCCATTTATTGAATGTGTGTCTATCGTAAACCCAAAAGCACCAGCAAAAACCAGAACACAGGAGCAAGGCTTCCTCTGTGGAGGACAAGAGCAGCTCACCAGTGCAGAGGCACATTCTGTGTCTCTTCCACAGACAGCTGCCCTAGGCAACATCACCTGGAAATCCTTATTCCAACATCTTTAAGTTACCTTTACAGATATCTTTAAGTAACCTTTAAGTTACAACTGTACTTAATTCAAATAAATGGGAGTGAGCAGGAGAGAGCATTTTATTACAGAACATACCTGAATTTAAGAGGCTGCACACTTTCTAATGACAACCATGCCTAAGTTCTTTGCCCAGGGCAAGCCAGTAAAGGGCAGGCTCTGTTCCCTCCTCATACATTCTCTCCGTTCTTCATCTGGCTGAAATTATTTAAGTGATGACAAAGAAAGCAAAAGCTGTGTCTATGTAGACAAGTTCTGGTCTTTCTCACATATCCTGTGAACTCCATTACTTGTGTAAAGTCCTGGCTTGGAAGAAAATATTCTAAGTTCTGAGGTATTTGGCATGCCTTGGTATGGAGACTCCAGCCCTGATTCAGACTTTCCATCCCCAGGAACCCCAGGAGAAATGAAGACATTTTTCTGTACATCCACAGGAAAATTTCTCCTTCGTCAGGCAATGAGTTCATAGTATTAATTTCAGTTCTCTTTTCTAAAATTATCTACCACAGACTAAAACTTCCACACACTGGAACACAGCAGATACTGGAGCATTGCTCTGTTGGGACAGACTCAGCAGAAGGGCTTCTCACAGGGCCAGGGCTTGCCTGCCTGCAGAGCTCAAATCTGGACTCCTGAGAAAGTTATCAGGACTATATAGAAACTGCAAATCATGCAAACATAGCTACAGAGAGACCAAAACCAAAGAGGAATGTTGATGTACCACAGTTCCTTCCAGCTAACAGGAACTCATTCCAGCTGGATTCTGATGCAGGCAGGTGCCAGGTGGTAGAAGAGCTTCCCTAAGTACAAATATGAAGGGACATGCTACGCCAAGAGAGATCCTGCACTTCCAGAGGCACAGTTCGGGAATGCTGGAGGAGAAAGCCAAGCACTGCCCTGCTCCAGGACCATGGCCTGGCCAGAGGACAAGGGAGCCCCAGCTCACTGGAGCTGCTCAACAGCAGAATCATCTGGTGTGCTAATTCTCTCCTGACTAACACACACAGCAACTGCCCCTACAAAACCAACAGCTTGAAGCTTGTGGTACTGAGGATCTGCTCTGCATTCCACAACACAGCACCCCACGGGTACAGGTCCGCTCCAGCCAGGGGAACCCTGAGCACAAGGCATGCACCACCACTGGCACAGACCTCCTCAGCTGTGCCCCTAAGGACAAACCCTTCCTTAACTGCTTCCTGCAACTTCCTCTTCCGCTGGCCTCTCCTCTGGCATTTCCAAGAGGATGTTCTGACAAGCAGGTCACTGCTGTTCAGTTGCAGCATTCGTGCAGGATAAATTTAGCCACAGTGAAAACGGTGTCTCTTGGGAAGGAGAAAGCTCACAATAATTACAGTTTGTTGAGAAACCTCCTGCAATAGGGATGGGTGTAGCCTCCTCCTTGTCTGTGAACTGTACAAACCTGGGCAAGAGGTTTAATACAGTAAGCACCAGGAAAGTCTCCTCCACAAAGTACCATAAACAAGCAGGAGAACAAAGAGAAGAAAGCACTGCCTGCTGCTTGCCACCGGCCTGCAGCCCCATCACAGTGCCAGGAGGAGAACAAGCAGGCTTAGTGAATAATTGAAGACACAGTGATGAAATCTCAGAATGTCAGAGGCATAATACAGTTTTGTAGGTTTCATCATGAAGCCTTGAATTCCCAAATAAGACACACTGAATAATTTATCTCTGTGTCAGTGCTGGGTCATCAGCTGTTCACTCACAGCACGCTTCAAAACGCTTGAATGGGTCTGAACAGACTAAAGAACAGCGTCCAGAGGGAAGAGGTGATGAAAAGTCAACCCACTCACCCGTCCAAACACTAAGTTCAGATTACAAAAAAGTAGACTCCTCAGTCATGCCCTGTGCGTGAGACCCCACAGGTTCTGAACCTGCTTTAGTGCTGCCCAGCATCCCCTCACCCCAGTGCTGCTCCTCAGCACAAGAGACCAGGGAGCTCTCCCGGGCTGGGCTGGCTTCAGGCTGGCATGTGCCACCCTGTCACCCAGATTTGGGCTCATCCAGCTCAGATCCAGAGGCTCACCTGTCTGTAGCATCCCGAAGCCCCCAGCCACAGCTCTGGGGCACTAAACACCACTCACTCACCAGAGCAGGCGATGAACACTGCGCAGCTTTTGTCCAGACATCATTTGGAACTTGCCAGGTAGCTATGTGCACTCAGATTTTAACAGCTGATTTTATTGGTTTAGTGTTACGTTTTTCACATATTTAGCATTCACTGCTGGGCAGGTATCTGTGCAGTAATCCATACCCAGCCTGTTTAATCAATAGCTGTATGGCAGCAGGTAAAAATCCCTGCATTTCCAAGCGGAATTCCACAATTGCCACACCCAATCACCCATGATGGGATCAGAGAGCACAGCTCAATCTGTCTGGGAAATCTGTTTTCCTAGAAATCTGCTTTAAATAATATGAGCACACAGGCAGGTCACATACAACAAAGCTTGCAGGATTTAAATCAATTCTCAACCACCAAAGACTTTCCCACATGCTAATATCCTGAAACGGCCCCCATCAATACTGACTGACCTGGTAGCATGAGTAATTACCTCCCAGTTCATCCTTTAAATGACAGAGGAATCCTTCCCAGCTGAGCTATTCCCCTGAGCATCTCCCTAGGAGGAAAGAGCAGTATTCAGAAGCAGAGCTTCATGCATGTAGCTTTCCCTGTGGAACAGGCAAGCAGTCACCAAGGAATTCCCTTTTCCACCTATGCTGACAGGAGTTTTGTAATGTATCAGATTATTTGAGGGGAAAAAAATTAAATGTAATACAACTACACTTGTGTATGTTCTTCTGGCTTTCATGGTAATAATTTTTTTCTACTGTTTCTCTTAAAATATCATTTGACTTAAAAAGTCTAGAGTAAATTGCAGTAAATTTCCTGAGGCATTAATTATGTCCATTCATTATTTGTAAGATACAACAAACTTTTCAAAGGCTCTTGAATGTCATCACTGATAGATTTGTACATCAGTGATTGTCAGTAACTGGATACAAAGAGTAAAAAAACACCTGCGTTCTAAAATGGCAGGAGAAATGTTTCAAAGAGAAATGGAAAGCGACAATTAAGAGTCTGGAAAGAACTGGTCATTTAAATGACAACGTGCCAGACAAAGGCAAAAGACGAGGAATGAAGAAATCAAATTCACTTAAGTGAGCACGTGTGTACACTCATGCATATGCAACAGCAAAAAGACAGCCAGCCACAGATCAATCACACTAACAGACCATATGAACATCAGAAAGTGCAGCTCTGAGGCAGTGTGTATCCAGTGGGATAGAAACAGAGACATAAGGAAAGGTACAACTGCCACAACTGCACCAGTGTCACTGTGTCCCTGCATTGTCCTGCAGCAAATTTTTCTGCACATCAGCTAAGCAATCTTTCATTTAATTCTTGCATAATAAAGTGAAACACAAGAACATCATCCTTTAGGTCTTTGTTAACACTTCAATAAATAATTCCAAGCTTTTCTCTCATTATATGCCAATCTTCCAAGGCATCTGTTCTTTCTCATCACACATCTCCAAATGTACTTCCAATCAGAGTGCCACAGCTCAAGGACATCACTGTGCAAGATGACAACCACCACACTGGGTCTGACAAAAGCTTCTGCAGACCTGCAGGTGATTCTGGCCACAGCCAGCCTGGATCCCCTGGGAGAAGCAGAACAGGCATCCAGCCCCCAAAGCCCTTCTCCACACTCCACCTATTTGTGACTCGGTACAACCTGGAAAGGAGAACATGCACTGCTTTATTCCTTCCATGTATTTTTAACTCTTTTTGAAGGTATACTGCTTTATGTTTCCTCTGTGGCACAGCTGCCCACACCTGTAGGCTACCACGGCTGCTGGACGTGAAGGACATTGCTGCCCAGGAACTCAAGGGAGACTGGCAGCAAGAGTTCCCCCAAAACAAGAGATGCCTCAAACAGAAGTGTAGCAAGAGCCAGACTGTAGCTGTGGACAGCTCTGTCACATCAGGCACCTGGATCTCACAACTGGGGACTGGGAGAGTCCAGCCAGTGTAAGCCCAGGACATGCCCAGCGATGTGCTCACCAGACAGCAGTGCTGGACTCACAGACATCCTGGCCAAGTCACTTCTCTCCTCACTGCAGCTGCTCAGACCTGCGGAGCACAACACTTCCTTTATTTGCATGGAATGCAAGACCCATTTGTGAGGAAATGCTGCAACAGCTGTTAGCAAGACACAGGAGCTCCATCACAGCCCACGGCTTTCAGTGGGAGAGTCCTGCAAAGCTCCATTCTTTACTTAACCAGACAATGAATAGGTGAAAATTAAAAACTTCTGAAAAATGGAACAATTAGGAAGTGCCTTTTTCTGGGAAAAGCAGCATGACAGAGGTTATTTTGAACTTATTACTTCTACTGGATTCAGCTGTAAGTAATTAAATTTAGTCACAGAAGTCTGATCTATAAATGGAACCTACAGAAGCAATTACTAGAGCTTCCACTGGATCAGGACGCAATGGCCTGCTCTGTTTGATGTAAACTGAAAAGAACATTATTTATACTGCATGAGAAGTCACAGTAACACAGTCCCCTTGCAGAGATTTGCTTTGAAAATTACAGTTTTTAGTGAAGAGAGTCACAGGTTATAAATTCCAGCCATATTCTGCTCCTTCCATTTTAACAGCCTCATGGGCAAAAAAGACAATTGTATGACACAATTTAAAAGGACTGTTTTGGCTCCTGTTCTGTACTCAGAAACCACATGAACGAGGAGTTAATTAAACATGCAAGAGACAGAGCAATTAAGCATCAAGATTCTTAACATAATGTATTTTGATACCTGATTTTGGTCTGCTTGGGATCTAGACTACGCAGAATCCGATGGATCTGTGAATCCAGTGCATGTCTCTCAGCCCAGACCCTGAGCATGCATATTTTCACTCCTCAAACCACTGCTGTACAAGTGGACTTGATCAGGAAAAGCATGCAGAATTGTACATTCCTGAACACAGTGGTGGAGAGGTGCAGCCTGACAAAGTTTGCCGAGATCATGCTTGAATTTGAATCCCCATCTGGAAATGCAACCCAGGTAGCAGAAAGTCATCTCAGCAAAGCCCTCTGTGCTCAGACATCAGCACTGCCATCAGTATTTCAGTGCTCCCCTTTCATGGTACAGGCAAGGATAACAACCGACTCTCTATCACAATTTCTTTCACTTCAGAGAGGAAAGCAGAAACAATAGTTTGTTAGCAAGTACAACACAATTATCAGAGTAATAATGATCAGAACTACTGCACCTTGTAAAATCTTTGCTTGGTTATAAAGGGTTCTTTTACTACTAATGGCATTGTGCAATGAGGTCTGCAGCAGCCTGGCAGCCATTAGCAATGATTCACTGCCACAAGGCACTTCTCAACCAACATACTCAGGAATCACAATTCTGAAAGCTTTTCCTGGTCAATCTCTGGGCATAAAAATATGAGGAAGACAGAGGATCTGTGAGGAATGAACACAGATCCCCACACACTGAAAATAACAGAGGGAGCTGTTATAAATATGTTACAGGGCATTCACTATCAGATGTTCTAATCCTTTCTATAATACAAAAAATAGATATTTTTATATTTATCATTTGATTAAGAATGCGCTAGGGCCATCCCTTACTGGGACTGAACACACAGATTCTGCACATGTTTGTGCTACTGTGGACAAATTGCACACAGCCAAGCTCTGAAATATGGCCATGTGATAGTTCTCACATAAGGGGGGCTACAATCAGAAAATACATCAAACATACTTTAGCAGATCAGGAAATCCTCTAGCAGTGTCTTCAGGAAAACTACTTTGAGCCTGAAGCCTCTTAAGCCTGCCTAGAAACAAACCTTTTTGAGGACCATCTTGGTATTTGCATTCTGACACTGTGTTAGAAGCCGAGATATAATAAAAACAAAACAAAACCAGACAAAAAACCAAACAAACAAACAACCCCCCAAAAAAACAAACAACAAAAAACAAACAAACCCAAAAAAAACCTGCTCCCCATAAGATGGTTGCTTATCAGCCAACCATCAGCTGCTGTCTTACACCAACATAGGCAAATACCACCTTAGAAATGAGGCACTTCTCACACCAGATCCTTTCTTTGAGGAAAGCAGTTTATAAACAATGATGTTGACATGTAATTCTGTGACTATGCATTTCACATACAACTGGGAGATGTGGTACAACAATCCAGTGGAAAAGCAGCCAACAGCCACCATATTCCAAACAAAAACATCTGCTCCATACCCAGCAGGCACAGCAGTTCGAACCGAAGGCAATTCTCATGCCACACATAGTACCTTACCCCTGCCACCTCTCATCTCTCGTCTATCCTAGATAGGGATGCAGCAGTTAGACAGAGACCTGAGTAGGGGTAAATGTTCCTTCAGTAATAGAGTCCCATTTGGAAAAAAAAAAAAATTAATTCAGCAGGGTCTGAAGGTTTCAGTTTCAATCATCTCCCCTTTGCCCTTTCACGTGACTGCTGCCAAAGGAAATCCGGCTTCAAGGCATCACTATTTCATGCACCTGAGTCAATAAGCCTCTGCTCTGAAATACACAATACTGAGGGAATACGCTATCCCACTGCCTTTAAAGACACACATCCCTACCCTACACATACACACTGATCCTCTCTTTTGCACACACAAGACTCAGTACATCGCCTGCCAAGTGTCTTTTCACATCAGGCACACGCATGACCTGTCTCATCATCCCCCAGCTCCTCCTGGCTTGTGCCAGACCCCACGTGGCTGACCACAGGCTCCAAGGGCAGGGACAAAGCTGACCCAGCCTGGCTGGCACAGAAGCACAGGCCACAGGGCATTGCCTCAAACAGGTTATTTATTGTTCCCAGCTAGGCAGGAAAAAATAGAGTGCTATGACAGTTTACACAGGCAAAGAGATGTTAGATAATGTAAAAGATTTGCTTTAAACTAACAACAAAGTAGAAAATGCAGTTAGTGATGACAACAACCCTCCTCCCAGGCTTTGGTATTATAAGCAGGCAGGAAAGAAAACTTTGAAGCCACCACTTCAGTTAAAATAGATTTTTAGCTTGAAGGCAAAGAAAGATTCAGCTGCAACTGAAGTCTGGAATTTCCAAAACATTTTTTGCATATATTAAGATATTATTAATATCAGTAGAAAAGATAACCAGTCAATTCATACAGCAGCCCAGACTCATTTAAAGGTTGTTGAGAATGTGATTTGGCAGGAGAAGTAGGAATGTAGCTGCCCTGAAATGCACAGTATAGATGCCTGGCAGAAGGCATGAAAGCAGTGTCCTGGAAATACCATCTAAAACATCACTAATTTCTGCAATTGCTGGTCTGAAAGAAGATCCTAGATCCCACTTTAAAGTCTAGGCAGTCCAAACTGCTGTACCAAAGCAACGCAGCTACTGACTCTGTGAGCATCCATCTTGTGAAACGCCAAGTACCTGCAGCAGGACAAATGCCACAGAGAGGTGACCTCTTGTCAGCCTGATCACATTAATCTGATGGAAAAACCAGGAAAGGCCTTTTTCTGACAATGCCCTATTCGGTGCTCGGTTCAGCAAGTCCCACCCCAGCTGGATGGACCCTGCAGATACAGCCACTGAGGCCAAAGGGACATACAAACAGAGAGACCTTGCTACACCAATCACTGCTTTACACTCCTATCTCTATTTGAAACGTTTTATGTGCATTCATCAGTAAATTAAAAAGCAATAGGTCAAGTCACTGGATTTATAGCAAGAGACAACTAAACACCGTAACTCATTGTTGGGAAATTTTCCTATTTAACGGCTGTTTGCCCCTTTCTACTGTAATTCCATTCCCCCCCATCATCCCACATTGAATAATCTCTCCCTGACACGTCCCTGTTTACACACATTCCATAATCACAGACTTTTATGTTCCCCACTCAGTCAGTTATCCAAATGATACAAATTCAGCCCCTTTGATCTTTCCTCATACATCAGTCCCTCCAGGCCCCTAATCACTTTTTTCACTCTTCTCTGAACTCCCTCCAGTAATGATGTGATTCTAATCCTCTGAAAGGAGAGGTTTTTGGCTCCATTTCTTCACACAGATGCGAGCAAACTAATTCAGAGAGACTCCGCAAGCTCCGTGCTTAGCACTGTCACCAGCCGCCACACATTAGACCGTGACACTGAAACAAAGATGGAATTGTATTGTGAACACTAGAGAGCCAGAAGCTGAAAGGAAACACAATGAAATTAAAGCAATGAACTGATCAGTGCTTTATAGAGTCACCAGGACTTTCAGAGAGGGGCACAGTTTCCTACTGGATGCTCCGAAGAAGCTAGGGTGACTGTCCCAGGGTTTCACAGAACTACAAGTCCTGCAGCAGCTTCAGGATAAACAAATACCGCAAGAAAACGTCGCACAGAGCAAGCCTTAGGGCCCTACCCACAGCCTGAGAGCTGTTTCATAGCTACCACTGGCCATCCTGCAGCAGCTGCAAGTGATACGAACCCTGCTTATACTGATCAAGTGCCTGGCATCCCACCAGAGGAGGAGACAATTCACACCTCCACCAAATGCTCCAGCCAGCATGAGAGTCCCCAGAGGCTACACAGGACCTGTCACCACCATCATTCAAAACAAGTTTTGAACAATTTCCAAACTGAACTACAACAAATTGACTCCAATTTGACAGCCAGTAAGTAAATACCCTTTAAATTCTATCCACAGATGTGTTGCCTGATTATTGTATTCTTTGCTACAGTTCTGGCAAAGGAAGGTACCTTCATCAGAAGCCACAGGACTCGCCTGTTGCAGAAAACTTCCCATTTTATGCACAGGGATTACCCTAGGCCCCTAATCATGCTGGAATTACAGGTACCCCAAGCTGATGGGCTGGATCCCATGGGCACACCACCACCTCTCCTCTGGGGAAGACACAGACCTCCTGACTTCTTACACATCATGTGAAAGCCAGGAGAAAGAAGCCTTATGCAAAAAATAGATGGCAGAAACAGCTCAAAATGCTGCATTTCAGTGATTAAAAGGTATCAGAGTAATAGAGAGCTTGTGTTGGGCCACAAAGCATTACATCTGAGAATGTATGTCTGGAAGGGCACTGTGCTGTGAGCATGGAGAAGATGGAATTCATCAAAGCAGGATTCAAACCAGAAAAATGCTGATGGAAGCAGGATGATGGGAATTGCAGGCACAGCAGGAGCCGCCATCTCAGCACCACTGTAATGGCCACTGGTGATGCGTCTCCATGGCAGCAGGGGCTGCAGCAGAACCGCTGCAGGAGAAGGGACAGGCCCGATCCCAGGGGGGATGGGAGGCCAACCAGGACCTTCCCCTACTGTGTTCCTAAACGAGAGACTTGAGATAAATGGAAATGAAAACACACCTGAAGTTGGTCCATAACAAAGCCAGTTCCTGAGCCTCTGCCCCTCAGACTTTCCCCTTCAGATGGGGGCACAGTGGAGAAGAATGAGGCACACGGCTGTAGTGTAAAAACCCCAAGCTAAGAACCACCAAAACAGGTCCAGGTGGTTAAGAGACAACTGAATTCAATGCAACTTTAAGTGACTTTTTGTACAAGACAAGAGCATCAATGCTGTCTGCATTCAAACTGCCTAGTGAGTCCAGCCTGAAACACCTCGACAGATTCAATGGTGGTCAAGTGAGAGCCTGCAATTAGCTCAGTTGATTAGAGCATGGTGCTAATAACACCACAGTCATGGGGTTCATCCCTGTGTGGGCCATTCACTGAAGAGTTGGACTTGATCCTCTGGGGTCCCTTCTAACTAAAGACTATCCTGTGATTCTCTGAAAGAATTTTTTCCAGTGAAAAGAAGTACCAGGCAAGGAAGTGCCTGTGTCCTGCACTGGTCAGATGGATTCAGTTGGGCACTGAAAGTGGAACAGTAGCAAACACAGAGAGTGGGGATACCTCCTTGTAATACTTCCACTCATTGTCATGATCCAGACAGACATGGTACAGTACAGATAGTGACACTTTGGACACTTGGTACAAATGGCATGGGACACATTCTAGCTCCAAAGGGATGAACCAGTGCATCTGAGTACACAGCACTATTTTCTTGGGGTGGAGTCCAGGGTTTCTAGGATTTACTATGGAAGCCATAGATTTTTCATGGAAGTGGATAGTTCAACCACTAGCAGGACCCTAAGGACTCCGGTAGACTTGCTAATAATGGCTCTGAAAATGCCTGCAAGATCTGAGGTCACTTCCTGCAATGCAATGCAAGTGAGTACAGGTTAACATAACTAACATTTATAATGGGGCGAGTCCAAGTTTCAACTGCTTATTGGAACAAAAATACTAATCAGTCAATGCTGAGATGATTAAAAAGATAAGATTAGGGTTAAAACTAAAAAATCTATTAACCTGTTTAAGAAGTAAACGTTGCACCTGGCAGGTCATCAGTCTTTTAAGCCTCAAGGGTGTAGATGCTCTAAGCAAACAGGAAACGGACTGAGGCAGTCAAAAAGCTCTGTGTGAAGGCTAATGGGTCTGTTACTGCCCTGCCACATCAGAAGGGACATTCCCTCTCCCTAAACTCTGCGGAGTGAGCCACAGACCATCACCTCAGCTTCCCTTGCCACACATACAACATACCACAACCCCTGGATGGGGTGGGATGTGGGAGGAAAGTCAGAGCTAGTAAGAGGTTCGACATACAAAGAGAAGCACAAAAAAAAAGAAATCAGCATCTAGAATGGCAGATACTCAATTTCAAGTCGATATCCTAACAGCTGTGAATTCAGCTCATAACAAAAGTTTTAGTCAGAAAACGATATTCACCCATTCTGCTTGTCCTAGTGTGCATATATGCTTGTCATTCAACTGTCACACTTATCCATCCACTGTGTATTGTGAAAATAATTGTAAAGAACTTTAATTATGCCTCAGAAGACACATCTTCTCAAGGCGACAGAGACACATCGTCCACCTGCATCTTTGAGTCTAATTTCCCTTTGGAAAATTTTCCTCTAATGCATTATTTCACATCAGACAGCCTACTACACAGAGCAAATCAGACTGCACTTATTGTTAACAGTTTGGGGCTTATCCTGCTTCTTGAAGTCATGTACAGAACCAGTCAGGATTGTGAGAGCCCAAAGACAACCTCTTCAGAGGGATTCTGAACTACAGAAGTAAGAACACAAGTGCTGAAGATTGAAAAATGAAGACAAAAAAAAGACAGTGATTCAAGATGTATCCCACAGCCTCGAACTTAAGCACAACTGGAACTGGGCAGTTCCCATCTCAGTGCCATCAAGTCCTCGTCTGGGATCAGACTGAACAGGGTATTTTTGCTACTAAGACCTTGGTTCTGTAGTAGCGAGAACTTAAATGCATTCCTACTCTCCCAGAACTTCTATGCACTGAAAAATACTAGGGAAAAGCTGATGTAATTGTGGTTTTGGGGAATTTTGCATCTACCTCACTGCCTGTGCAAAATATTAAATATTTTCCTACTTTTCTTTACCCCCCAAAACATAGATTTAGTCATTCTAATCACTGCACACATCCAAAAACTAAAACAAAAGACCTCTAGACTTGGACAAGAGAGGATTTCATAGGCAAAAGGCTGCAGAGGACAGTACTTCAAGCCACTGGAGCTACTCCTTACTAATTATCCCAGAGTGTCCATTTGCTATGTAACCAAGGGAGAAGTGTGTCAGGCTGTGGCAAAGCTGTTTTCAGCAGCTTATGGAATGTTTCTCCGAGCCCTGATGCAATTAACTGCCAGAAAAGTGCTGAGGCAGGCAGAATTAGGAAGCTATAACAAATCAAGTATATAATCCTACATCATTTACATTTAAAACAGCTGAATTGCTTATAACTCACAGTGCTGTAGCATGTTTACAATTTCATTTCATAAGATCTAGATGTCCTATTTCCCAACCAGGACAAATAAAAAAATCCAGCTTTGAGGACAAAATGAGAAAACACTCAAAAAAAAGGTACAGCTCTCCAGAGCTCTCTGACCCACGTGGCAAGGCTGGCCATCCTGAACCACCAGCACACACTCAAAGTCACTGCAAACACTCAGAACCACTAAAAAACTCACAATTACCCCAGAAATTGTGGTTTAGCTCATAGAAGTTTGAGTAATGTACAATACGGAAATAGCTGGGTCCAGGAAATGCTTTCCCATAAAAACAAGTATGCTTAAACTCCAGCATTCTTGCTGCAATGTCCAGTTAGCTGTGGAGAGAGCAAAACAACTTCTGGTAAAGTGTTAAAAAGCTTTGTGGTGGGAGAGGGGGAAGATATGAGGGGAAAATGGACATTTCCATAGACTCTGAAGACTTCTAAGGAGGTCTATTAAAAAATCCCAGCAAACCACAAACAAACACACACACACAAACCAGCTTCTTAAAAGACAGTAAAAGCAAGGTTTGACAAGGTCCTAAACTTAATCTACAGTGTCAGAAAAATAATATATACTACTCAACACTAATGTCTTCATCAGTCCTGGCATAAAATGGTCAAGCAGATCCAACAGCTACTGAGGATGATGGGAACTTCTCTGCTAACTTAGCTGACTTTTATCCTGGACTGCTGGATGGAGCTGGCTGCTACTGCTCAGAAGATAATGCCAATTAGAAAGGAAAGCAGCACAGAGAATCCACCAAATAATTTTAACTTCTGCCAGCTACACAAAGAACAGAATTAATGTCTAAGAAAAACATATAAAAGTGACACCTGTAGTCAAACAACTCATCACCATCCAACCAGCTGGGACACCCTGAGAGCAAGTGCTGACAGAATTCACTGATTCCCACCGCTGGCCTTGCCACCCTTCCCCAGGACAAGAACACACAGGATACCCAGGAGTGCTGGCCTTCCTGCCCAGCACCACACAGCCACTTGCACTGCTTGAACAGCAGGAATGCTGCAGATTTCAAAGGATCATGTACTTGTTTAGAATCACCGGAGCTGGAGCACAGCTGGGGCTTATGCCCATATGGCAAATTTCTCTTTTTAATCTGACTTTGATAGTGAGATGTGTTAAATCTTTGATTTTATTGGCAGATACTGACTGTATTTGCCTAACCTCTGAAGCCTGATGATTGACAGTGTTAATGTACTTTTTAATAGATGAAAAGGGAAATGACAGCTTTTGGCTCACTTTCAAGCACATTTCTTCACAGCAAAATACTCTACAGCTCAACCTGCTTTTCATATAGCCTAAGAAATCTATTCTTTATAGTGTTGCTAATAACTGGTGGCATGCTGAAGAAAACTGTAGCTCAATAGGACTACTTACTGTGGGAGCTACTTTATTTCCTGAAAGGAAGATGTTTTCTTCCTTTCTTTAATCTCAGCTGCATTGATCTGATCCTATAAAATCCTAGACAGAAGTTAAACGTAACTTCAAAATGATTTCTCAACCCTTTCTACACCAGACAAAGCCTACCCTCAGACTTTTCAAGAGCAGCAGTTATGGTAACAAGAAGCTAGTGGTTCCAGCATCAAAGGGATCTGTATGGACTGCTGTCCAAAATAGTAGCTCTGAGGCTGAGGGACTGCACTCTGCCACATGAAGGAAACTGTTCATAGAATCAGAGACTGGTTTCATTTGGTAGGGACATTAAAGGTCATCCTGTTCCACCCCCAGCCATGGGCAGGGACACCTTCCACTAGCCCAGGTTGCTCCAAGCCCTGTCCAACCTGGCCTTGGTCATTTCCAGGGATGGGGCAGCCACAGCTTCTCTGGGCAACCTGTCCCAGGGCCTCATCACTCACATGGAGGAATTTTTAGCAAGTCTGAGGCGGGGGAAAGCTGTGGAATGCATTACATGTTGTGAGAGACTAGCAAAGGCATTTTTCTGCCCAGATATCCTTGTCATGAGTCTGCATCTGAGCAAGAGCTAATATTCAGAACCCAGAAATTCGTGAAGGGGCTCTCCAACCATAACAGAGTAACATTTCTATGGAAAATGGGATGGTGCCAAGTCATAAGAGTCTCTGTAAAGGCCTAATTAACATGAATAACACAGCTGGATATTTTATGTATCAGCTAAGTCCCTCCTTCCTGCCACTTAAGAGTAAAAATAGTGGAATGTTTTATGGAGGTTAATTCATGCTTGCTTAGGTGTGATTCCACTTTAGGAGAGGGCACAACAGCCTCTTGCAGCCATCTATATAAGGAGGCACATGGACAGCCTGTCTAAATGGTGTTTTGCTGAAGGAAGTCACAACACAGCAGGTTTGTCAGGGAGATGTGGATAGATGCCAGAGTATCAAAGGAATTGCCTTTCCTTCCAGTCCAGACTTGGGTTTCAGGGTAGATGAGCTGATATAATCACCTGGCAGGTTACAAAATAATCAGAAAAGAAGAAGTAATGGCAAAGTAGAAAGAAAAATACCAAGAAATCTACAATAAAAACAGCATGGTTTACCAGGAGATCAGACAGTTGGTTTTATCCCTCTGATGGCTGTTTAGTTCAGAATATATTTTGGCATGCTTCTTTACAAATACAGAGCATCTCAATTAATCTGAGGCGGCGGCAGCTCCCAGACCTGCACAATCCCTTTGGACCCTGCACCAGAGTGCTGGCCAAGAGAAGTGTCTCGGCCACCAAGTCACCAAGCCAAGCCTCTCCCTCTGTGCCCACAGAGAGCCAGCCTAGGTCTGCCCAGGCTCAGTGTCTGAGTGTCTCTGCCTTAATCCCTTCCACTTTTGGGGGAGATGTCAATACTTTGGGCCCAAGCTGGCACCCAGCCTTCCCTGGCCACAGCGGGGACACCAGCGCAGCCTGTGAGGCATCAGCTCCAGCTCAGCTCAACCCACCACGGTAACACCCAACTGCTCTGCTGCTCCATGGCAGGCCAAACAGCAGCTTGTGTCCAGGAAAGATACGATGACTTGTACACTAACCACTAAAAGTGCTTTTACAAACTGTTTTCCATTTAAAGGACACAAATTATTTGCAACTAAAGTCGCTAAGGTTAATTCTGATTCCAGACTTTAAGACTAGCCTATCCTATAAACATGCCCATCTCAGCTCTGCAATTTTGTTTCAATGTAGCATACATCAGACAAGAAACTAAACAAGCCTAGATCTCGGTTATTCAAACAGCTGAAGGCACTGATTTTTTTGTGCTCCTCTGGAACACAAGTAACCATAGTTTTCAGTAAGGTGTCACACTTAGGTTCATCTCATCACCCTCATTTACTCCATTAAATGCAGTAAGCTACTAAATAATAAAAACAAGAAAGAAAGAAACTATAAGTAACTCTGACAGGAAGACCTGAACTTTCATACAATGGAAAAAACAAGTTTTTTGGAAAACATGACTTACTACTCACTATCAAAAAGAAGAAAAAAAAAATCACATCAGTAACATTGAGAGTGCTGTGAGGTGCTGAGGAGCCAAGCCCCGTGCAATCAAACCAAGCACACTTTCTGACAGTCACTCCCAAGCTGCCCAGCCACTGGATCCACACAGCATCAGTGCCTGCCCCAAGAAAAGTGGGGAGGAACCAGGGAGCAGCTCAGGCCAGGCAGCTGTGCTTTTGGGGAACAAACCCAAGCTATGCTGACAGCGCAATCCATACAGCTTTGATAAATATCCCAGGAGGAATGTTACTGACACTTTTAACTGTGGCTAACCAAAGAATAATGGTCTCAGAGATTATTCCAATTAAATTGATGACACAGTCAGGTATTTTATTATTTATAAAGCCCTGGTTTTCTCAGCATAGGAGAAAGCAGTCTGAGAACACTTCCCTATTCATTACTTCAAACCTTTTCAAACCAGCATCACCGTAAAAAATCCCACTGTGCTGGGCTTCTGTTGTTACCCCACACGAAGAAGAGTTCTGAACCATTGTGTTCACCTCACATAGGGAAATCCTTTACCATTCCTCCATAGGCAAACTCTCCTTCCCAAACACTCTGTGGCTGAATCAGTCCATCCAACCCGTATCAAGAACTGTACAATTTCACTTTGCCAGTATTTTGTCAGATTTGTACGCTTAGCTGCTCCTGTCAAACTAATATTCCAAGTTTCAGTTAAATATACTCAGCAATACAAGCTGCTGCCGTTCCTACAAATTGACCCAGGAATCCCTATTACAAGGGTCGATTTACCAGAGCAGGGTATTTCTGCTTAAATAAAGTGACACAAAGGAGAGTTCTACAAATTCGCTAAAAAGCATTAATGTCATTTGGCAGTTGAAGACTTCACTTTTTCCACAAAACATTGAGAACGAACATTGAAACTTATCAGAAAGACAGCAAATCATGAATTTATTTTTTTTTAGTGTTCAATTCAAATACAGAAATCTGCCAAACATGTACAAATACAAGATGATGAGGTGCAGAGCAGCGTCTACAAAGCCAACCCGACTCCAGGGTGGCTCTGCACACGAGGACAGACACTGGCCTTGACATAAACAGCAGCTCTGTAACACAGTGCCAAGCAAGGATGTCAGCCTTGCCCTGAGGCAGGCTGCCTGTACCTGAGCACCTGATCACATCCCAGCGACCTCCGGTTTCACACGCAGGCAGAGCAGCCTCTCCAGGCACGGGAGGAACACGCTGCGCTGCTCTAGAAAAGACTCTCTAATCCTGACCTTTCCTTGTCCCATTTGTTTATTTCATCTTGATCTTCTCCAGTTTTCTCTACATGGAAGAGGCTTCCTACACACCCTGCATACAAACCACACTTGGAGGTTTTGCTTGGACTCGACATCCACAATGACCAGAACACGCAGGTACAATGTGCCTATGGTGCACCTCTGCTATAAGGCACAAGTTCCAACCTTACCAAGTATCGCATCCTCTTCTTTCACCTTCACCCACATCTAACTTCATTCTCATTTTTAACTTCTTTTGTCAGCTCTCAAAGTAACAGACCCAGTTTAAGAGAAGCTTTGTGCATGTCATGGATTTTTTTTCTAAACCAAAGTAAGCTCTAGTAGAAATTCAAATGGATGAGAAGGACTGAAGGGATGATTTCAGGTATATCAGAAGGTTACAAGGCCCATATCCAGGAATGAAGGAAGATTGCATTAATCTTCTAAAAGGATTCAAATATTGCAAGTAGAGAAATTCCCTTTCTTAACAGGAACAAATTCAAACCATTTCCCTCGCAGAAATTTCCATAATTACAAGTAATTATCTTCTACACTGAAATTCTCCAGTACAGCACTTACTGCAAAGAGTATTCCCATCAAATGCTCTATTTAGGAAATAGAGGAGGAATATTTTCTTGGTGAATTGTATGTTGCCATCACATTGATTAACCCACGGTTCTGCTCTGCCAAAATACGCATCTATCTTTGATAACACTAACAAGAATCACCAAACCCTACTTAATGTCCCTATTGTTAGGTTATTATGAAAGCCTAAAAGATACAGATTTTTAGACATGCATGCAGAAGAGGAGGAACAGATCACATCCACAGATTACAGCAAAGGAAGATCAGCTATAACACCACATTGGACATACAGTTCTTTTCTTCTGAGTGAATCAAAGACTCCAAAAGAGCATTTGGATATGCATTCTTTTTGGGCAATAAGTATGGCAACAGCTGCTCCAATATTTGCAAAAACTGTATAAACACAAACAAAATACCAGAGGTTACAAGAAACTAATCTTTGCATTTGTTGCTCTTGTGCATAAGGAAAATGTCTGTCAGCTGTTCTTCTTGTGCATAAGGAAAATGTCTGTCAGGAACATGCAATGTCAGTTATTCACCATTTTTCATAAGTGAGTATGTATAATCCTATATCTCTTGTGACCAGCTGTGGGAACAGAGTCCACTGGACTGCTGCTGCCCCTGTACACCTCTGTTACTATACACTATCCCTATCTAGCCTTGCAGCAGTATAGCAAAATGGATCCTGTTCCAAGCCTGTGAAAAGAGGGGCACAGTGTTCACTGATCTTCTGCAATACCTAAGCCATCAGCAATGGGCCAAGCTTGCTCATAGCACAGAATCTTCCAGGCACTGCAGAACACGAGTTTTCAAAGCAAATTTATCAGAGTTCACAATTAACCCAACAGTTAAACAGTATTATCAAAGAGTGTTTAGTGTGCTGAAAGACTCTAGATGGTCACAGACAGGTGGAAGTCAATCATCCATACAGCAGGAGACCCTGAAGCATGAGAGATGACAAAAGACAACAGCAATTTGACAGCAAGGGATAAAATTATAGTTTTGGGGGACTGTTCCCCCAAAAGTTGCTGGGTCTTCGCTGTACAGAAAAAGACTTTGCAACACCAAGCAGGTGCCACATATCTCACTATCCCCCCAAGACTGAAAGTCTGTCAAGAGATGTAGAAACACTTATCAGACATGAAAAATAATGGATAATGCACTGTAGTTACAAATCACACATTTCATCCAAAAATCTGTGGGAAATGGGGTAAGACTGATCAGGACTTTGCAGACTTTTCTACTGGGTCTGGAAATACCCAAAGCAGCCCTACCAGCCCTGTTCCCACCCAGTCAGCCCTCCCCTCGAGGAGGTGCCCTCACACTCTCCATTCTCGGGAAGAAGCTTTTTGATTTCAGTCACTGTTAAGAGGAAGGCAGGACAGTGGTCCATCACAGCGGAACGATGGATTACCAGCTCAGATCGCTACGAATTCAGGCATAACATCATTCCAGAGCCAAGGACTGTATTGCCTTAAATGGAAAAGATCTGCAATATTTAACAGGTCAGGAATACTATCCATTTCTGTTTATTTAAGCATATAAGAGGGTAGATTTAGATTTTGAAAGTCTCTTAAGAAATATAAAACAGGAAAGCTCACAAATACTCTTCAGATAACTGCCAGTTATGAAAGTGGGGGAAAGAAGCAAGGGTGAGAAAGGAGGAAGAAAAAAAGAAGTGGAAAAATATTTTTTAAAAAAATCAGTTTGCTTATTTTCACCTAACATGAACAAAATTCTGAAAAACAGGTTTGATTTTCCACCTTAGAAAAATCATGGCATTTGCCACATCAGTAAATCCTCACACAACCAAATCCCACTGCTGCCTGTCACCTGCCAACCTGCCCAGAACAGGATACCAAGGTCAGCTAAGCTCATGCTCCTTTGCAGAAATTATCAATCAGCCTTGTAAGCATTCCCCAGTCCTTTTCCACAGCATAGCTCATTTCACCCCACAATACAGAGTGAAAAAGTGGCTTTTAGACCAGTAGCCCACCCAGGAGCCAGCCCATTCCACTCCCCATGGAAAAGAACTCTAAAGCCTGTGACATTTTAGCTGCAATACAATACACATTGCAATCACTGTAGATTCCCCACAGTGCTTCCTTGTAAGAGTCACACAGACATCATTACTGACAAGAACAAGGTCACAAAAAGGTATTTGATTGTTTCTAGTGAATAACAGAGGTTGTCCCAGGAACCCAAACACTCCCATTCAACCCCACTTCAGCTCCGAATGGCACAGCAAGAAAACAGCTTCTCTCCCATGCAGAAGGGGATCTGTGTGCCCAGATTTTGTAGCAGCAGGAACAGATGGAGCCAGGAACGGTGGCACAAAGTTACAGATTAAAAGGGAAAAAAAAAAATCCGAGCTTTTGGATCCTACTATTACACAGCGACCAAGATGAAATGCACTGTTCCAGTCTTAAGCACATACTGCAAATCCAAACAGAGGACTTGGACATACCATAATCCAGACTTCAAAAAACCAATGCAGATCTCAACAAGAGTAAGTTACAGCAGAGAGATTTGCATGAATTTACTAAAGAGTATATTTTTTTCTGTACTCCAGGAAAACTGAAAAAGCTGTTTGTATACAGAAGCATTACACATGAATGAATCTTCTCAGTGAAATGCTCCTGGTAAATACGCCTAAGTTGTGGGAGTCAGGAACAAAGGGATATCGCAGCTCAGTATTGTGTTGCTATTGATGATTTACTGAATGCTTCATGACGTCCACACCCAATACAATCAACTCAGATTTTGTCCAGCATTTAGTCACAGAATTGATTAGCAAATGACTGCTATATGCAATTTTGTTTAGTACCTAAACCAGTCGCTGTTATCAGGCTCAAGCAGGCAGAATTTCCCACGCTGCTCCTACAGGTGGAGGTTGTTCTCCCAAGGACAAGATGAAATGGCCTCAAGTCGTACCAGGGGAGGTTTAGGTCGGATATTAGGGAAGAGTTGTCCAGCCCTGGCACAAGCTGCCCAGGGCAGTGGTGGAGTCATCATCCCTGGAAGTGTTCAAAAACACGTGGATGTGACACTTGGGTACATTCTTCAGTGGTGAACATGGTGGTGCAGGGTTGACAGCTGGACTTGGTGATCTTGTCCAAACATAACAATTCTATGATTCTATGTAATTCCTGCAAACTGAGCCACTGAACACACTAACATGACTGATTTTATGCTTTTCAAAGAATATGATCAATGTAATGAATCAGTCATAGCTGTAGCCAAATCCTGTATAATTGCTGGTTCCTCAGAGACTGTCAGTGCAGTTGTGCTCACCCAAATGCAAGGGATGTCTCACGCTGGAATTCCAGCCGGACTTCCCAAGGCAACAGACTCACACACTGTGCTGGTAGCCCCTGGCTCCCATGTCCCAGGGCACCAGGCCAGCGTGGACCTTGCTCTGGACTAGAAGACAAGGATGCAGGGGGAACCTGGAGGGAAGTGGAGCCAGAGGTGAGTCACCGAAGTCCACAGGTAAAGAGAAAAGAGTCTTTTATCAGTTCTGATGCTTGTGGAAAAGAACAGTAAACAGCAGTAATTTTTTAAACTTAAAAACATATATGATTTACAACAGAACAAGCAAATTTAGTTTTTCACTTGCTGAAGACAAGAGAACATGTTACACATTCCAGGCAATAGCTGTATCTGGGAATCACCAGACAAAGAAGCATACTCCAGGGTTACACACAGGACTAATAAACTGCATGAGATTCTATACAGCACAGTTTCACAGCTGTAAAAGCAAATATCTCTCAATGAGCAAAACACCTTAAACATTTAATAATAAAAACATGGGCAAAGCAAAAGAACATGAGTATACATAAATAAATCAAAGGAGACTCCTCATTCATTGAAGCAGTACATGCATTCAGCTCTCTTTTGGGTATTCTAATAAGGACAAATCAGGCAAATGACTTCTCAGAAGTCCCTTGAGGAAAGGACCAGCAGTACCAGGGACTACAGGACCACTTGGTGCTGCACTATCTCATTTTCTGAGCTGCTCAGACCTGAGGTGGCAGAACCTCCTGCGAGGTCTGCACAAGCCCCTTTCCTGAGGCGACTCTGTGCAGCACATGACGGCAGCACTGCAACGGCACCGGGCCAGCAGAAATCCCAGCCGCGCTCACGTGAGGCTGCTGGCAGCACGGACTAAATAACCTCTGCTGAGATTCACTGGGACTACAGCTGAAAACAGAACCTAGTCCAACACGACCATAGTTTGCATCACATCACAGCAGGAATAGGAATTATTTTTTGCTCAGACAAGTGAGATGTCTGACAGTTCGGAGAAGTTCAGCTGTCTCGTGTACCCTCTACACAATCAAATTTGGTCACCCAAAATCAACTCGATTTGGACACAGACAATAATGCAGAGAAAAAAAATAACATCTCACATGGTGATTTAAGCATAAGTGGGTGAGCCAATACTGCCGAGTGAATCCTGACACTCTGAACAGAATCTTCCAGAGCCGAGGAGTCCAGCCAACAGCCAAGAATAATATTTCAGTGGTTCAGTCAATACAGCTGTAACCATGGCCTGGAGGGGTTTCCACAGCCGTAACCACAGGAGTGACTGCACATTCACTTGAAAATAGTAAAAACAGACATTTAAAAATCTACAGCTTGTAGAAATCTTAAAACCAGTTTGAAAGGAGGCACAGAGGGGCCTGAAAAATGCACCAACACTCCCACCAAGCTTGACTGTCATCTGTTTAATCCTGCTTAAGAGACAATGACTTGAAATAAGAACTCCTCTCACTAGGTACAATCACCTGCTTGAAAAAAAACTGAAGGAACAGCTTCAGACTAGCTGAAAAGAGATGTACCAGTGCACAAAGCCTGACTGATCACCCGGAGCCGCAGCGGCACAAGGCACGTTCCAACCAGGACGGTCTAACACCGTTTATTCGTGTCTCACACTCTCAGCCAGAGATACTCTCATGCCTTTCACATATGATTTCTATTTCTTCCCTGATGTAAGACACAGTATCACACAACATGCTACAGAAGGAGCCCTGCTGGTTCAAGCAGGCTTTCCCAAACGAAAA